>JAYJMB010052852.1:0-74546 GCA_036873735.1 Pouteria campechiana
TGAATTCTAATTCAGAGCGTTTTTGTAAAGGACACTGTTCGTGAACTATAATTTCCATGTGTGGGACTTTGCTTTGCTTTGTTCCGGTTCATCTTGTGTTACCGGGCCAGGTATGCATGGGCCATGTGGGAGACTTAGTTCTGAGAAAATGGAATGATATTTGTTTAGACTGGCTAATGGGAGATTCTCAGAAGTTGAGGTGCGATTCTCAGAAGTCGAGGTGCGATCCCCAGTAGTTTGCTCGCTCGTTACATTTCTGGCCTCGTTAGGTCCATATGCTTGCTACAGAGGGCCGAGCATCATCCGGCCTGGCAGCACCTCAAAATGATAAGCCCAGTGGTAGTTTCCGCCTACTTCTCCATTTTATCTCCCCCGCACACCTTTCTAACGGTTCGCAATTGGATTGGTCAGTTCCTAAGCAGCCTTATGGTCATTTGTGGGGTGCTGTTGGAAGCAGGCGCTGAGGTCCTTCCACATACCTGCTGCCCAAGTGCAGTTTTCCAATTTTAGAGACTGGGCGAGATGCTGGAGTAAAACATTCTTCCACCCATTCTATCTACATCGTGGGCCCTG
This sequence comes from Pouteria campechiana, assembly GCA_036873735.1. Taxonomy (NCBI): domain Eukaryota; kingdom Viridiplantae; phylum Streptophyta; class Magnoliopsida; order Ericales; family Sapotaceae; genus Pouteria; species Pouteria campechiana. The sequence continues at coordinate 574 of JAYJMB010052852.1, forward strand.
AGATGGGAGCCATGGCTGACAGAGAGGTGTGCAACCTCTGTTTCAGTTTAACCACAAACCCAAGTGCGGATACTTGAGTTTAATGAATATACCGACCGGGACAAAATAGGCCCCTTCAATTTCGCTCCAACTTCACCAAACACGCCGGAGCAGACGCATTAGTTCCGTTGATTGAGGAACTCTCAAATGTTCGTATTAACTCAGCCTGGTTTGTTGCTGGCCGGCTGCAGAGGGGTTGTAGCATATGCCAGTTTTTACAACTGGACCCCACGCGAGGACATGTTTCCACTTTCTCATCTCAGTTTGAAGCCATCCTCCCTGGCTCTACAGAAATATTCAGGCCCACATACCTGAAGATAGTGTCCCAAACATGGTAACTACCATCTTTCAGTTTGGTAGACAATCGTGTCAAAAGAGCATATATACTATGTTAGCATATTGTGACCTGAATTCTGTTTTAGTCAGTTCGAAGATCTCGCGGTGCAACGAGTATGAATTTTTCATGAAAATCTATTGTGGTAGCGGAGAGATCGGCCTAATCTCATAGCCCACCACGATCTCCCCAAGGGTGTGGGGGCTCCACCCCCGCGGTAAGAATCGTGGACAGCAAAGTGGTGCCGGATGCTTTTGCGGGGTAGTATTAATCAGTGATTCGATGCCAGCGGCAATATCCGTACAAACGGATTTTCGATAATTTTGTATATTGACGATTTTTGAAAATTTTGCATAAAACTATGTGAGAAAAATCCATATGCATATGAGATTCTAAAGGGACTAGGGTTTTCTATAAATATATGTTATTCTTGTAAAAAGAAAAGACTTAACATCTTTGAGGATTTCTCTTTTATTGTAGTCTCTCTCTTTCTCCTTTCTTAATTATACTCAATCTTTAAGTACAATCAAAGGGTTTTTCCCCATTCAAGGGGTTTTTCATGTAAATCTGTGTTGCATTGTGGTTTGTTGACTATCATATTTGCCTAATTTCTCACAAAGTGGTATTAGAGCTAGGTTAGGTTTCTTTCTCTTTAGCGATGACAACAATGAAGTACGATCTCCCACTCTTGGATTACGGCACCCGATTTTCATTGTGACAGGTCAAAATGCGCACTATACTAGCGCAAATGGATTTGGACGAGGCACTATTGAGATTTAAGGATCGCAAAACTTTATCTCAAATTCATCTTCGTCTGTCAAACCAAATTCTGTAGGATGTTGTAAAGGAGAAATCAGCCGCTAAGTTATGGTTAACGTCGGAACAGTTGTGCATGAAAAAAATCTTAACCAGTAAGTTACATCTTAAGCAGCATCTGTATTCTCATCGTATGGCAGAAGGTACGTCTCTTAAGAACCATTTAACTTCATTTAAAGAAGTTGTTTCTGATTTGGAGAATTTGAAAGTTAAGTATGAGGATGAAGATCTAGCATTGATGTTGTTATGTTCACTACCTTCTTCATATACGACTTTTAAAGATATTATTTTATATATTTGTGATATACTCACTATAGAAGAAGTATATGAAGCTTTATTCTCTAAAGAGAAAATAAAATAGCTTGTGATTGGATCAGACACTCAGGCAGAAGGCCTTGTGTTTAAGAGAACAAAAGAGAAGAATTTTGTTAGTACTGAAAGGGATAGATCAAGATCTAATAAAAGATTCAAAACCTATAATTACTGTAAGAAAAGGGGGCACATCAATTTTGAATATTAGAAGCTACAAAATAAGTTTAATAAAGGTAATGTAAATCAGAAAGGAAAATGACCAAGAAATGATGGGGAGCTTTTATTTACTTCTGATAACAATTCTAATTCTTATGAAGATTGTATTCTAGATTCAGGTTGCACATTTTACGTGTGTCCTAATCGACATCTATTTTCAACATATGCATCTATGTCAAAGGGTACTATTTTGATGGAAAATAATAACCCTTGTAAGATTGCTAGAATTGGAATAGTCAGAATAAAAATGCTTGATGGTATTGTTAGGACTCTTGGTAATGTAAGACATGTTTCAGATCTAAAGCATAATTTTGTTTCTTTGAGTACTTTTGATTCTAATGGTTACAGATACACTGGTGAAGGTGAATTTATAAAGGTGAGTAGAGGTGCTCTTATTATGATGAAAGGACAGAAAAGGTATGCTGGATTGTATGTTTTGTAGGGTTCAACAGTTGTAGGTGATACAACTCTTATTACCCATTCTTTGTCAGATTCAGATATTTCTAGGCTTTGGCATATACATCTTGGGCATATGAATAATAATGTAATAAATGAGTTTAGCAGAAGAGGACTTTTTGATGGACAAAGCACCAACAAATTGGAGTTTTTTGAGCAATATATTTTTGGAAAGCAGAAAAGAGTTAGATTCGAAAAAGGTATACAAATCACAGTAGGAACACTTGATTATCTACATTTTGATCTTTGGGGACAGTCTAGGATGACTTTTAAAGGTGGTGCAAGCTATATGCTGACTATCATAGATGACTTCTCCAGAAAAGTTTGGATGTTCTTCTTGAAGCAAAAGAGTGATGTGTTTGCTACATTCAAGTAGTGAAACAATGATTGAGAAGCAAACAAGGAGGTAGGTGAAACATCTTTGCATTGATAATGACTTATAGTTCTGTCATGATCAGTTCAATACTTTCTGCAAGACGGAAGGAATTGTGAGGCATCTTACTGTTCCTGGTACTCCACAGCTGAATGGTGTGGCAGAGCAGATGAATAGGACTTTAATGGAAAAGATACATTGTATGTTCTTTAATTCTTGCTTACCAAAGTCATTTGGGCAGAGGCTGCAGCTATAGCATATTTTCTGATTAATCACTCTCCCTCAGTTGCTATAAATAAGAAAACTCCAGAAGAGGTATGGTCTGGTACTCCTACAGATTACTCTGATTTGAAAATATTTTGTTATCCTGCATATGCTCATGTCAATAATGAAAACTGGAATCTAGATCTATAAAATGCATCTTTCTTGGTTATCAGCTTAGTGTTAAAGGATATAAGTTGTGGTGTCCAGAATCTGGTAAGACCAAAATCAATAGAAATGTCATCTTTGATGAAAATATTATGCTTAATGACTTGTCTTTCAAAGATTCTTGTGACAGAAATTAAGCATGCAAGTGGAGTTAGAGATTGGGTCAGAATCTATAGTAGAGATGTCGAGTAATACTATTGCATTGACTTCAGAATCAAACTTAGAGATACAGGGTAATATAGATGGGACACCATTATCACCGTTACCGAAGCACTCTTTGTAAAAGACAAACCCATAAGAGTAATTAAACTTCCACAAAGATATGCTAAGGCTGATTTGGTTGCCTATGCTTTGAACGCAGGTGAAGAAAACTTGGACGCTTATGCTGTAAATATTGCTAAAAGTTTTGGCTTAAAAGAAGAACCTGCTACTTATTCAAAGGCAGTCAGATGTCAAAACTCTGGGAAGTAGATGATTGTCATGCAGGAGGAGATAGAATCAATTGATAAAAATAACATATGGAATTTGGTGAAACTACTTATGGGTAAGAAAGTTGTTCACTGTAAATGGATTTACAAAAGAAAAGAAGGCACACTTGGAGTTGAAGCAATCAGGTATAAGGCTAGACTAGTTGCAAAAGGCTATAGTCAAATTTCAGATGTAGACTACATAGATGTGTTTTCTTTAGTTGTTAAACATTGTTCAATTCGAGTTTTTCTAGGTATTATAGCCATGCATGATTTTAAGATTGAGCAACTAGATGCAAAGATAACATTCTTATATAGAGAACTTGATAAGGATATTTACATGATGCAACTAGAGGGTTTTGTGGTTTCACGAAAAAAGGACTATTTATGTTCACTGAAAATGTCTCTTTATGGCTTAAGACAATTACTCCGACAATTATATAAGAGGGTTGATTCATTTATTATTTCTCATAATTTTAAAAGAAGTAATTATGACAGCTGTGTTTATTTTAAGAAGACTGAAAATGGATCATTCGTATACCTCATCTTATATGTTGATGACATGTTAATAACAGCCAAAGATAAAGAAGAAATAGGCAAAGTTAAAGCTTAGCTTAGTAAGAAATTTGAAATGAAATACTTGAGGCCAACAAAGAAGATATTTGACATGGAACTTCAGAGAGATAGAGAGGCAAATAAATTGTATCTAAGTCAGAAAGAGTATATTGAGAAAATACTTTACAGGTTTCACATGCAATATATCATACCTGTAAGTACTCATTTAGTTGCACATTTTAAACTTTCATCTACCATATCCCCTTAGTTAGATGAAGAGTTTGATTATATGTCATGTGTTCTATATTCAAATGTAGTAGGTTTCCTTATGTATCTTGTGGTTTGTACACGTCCTAATTTGTCACATGCAGTAAGTGTTGTCACTAGATACATGGCTAATCCTGGTAAAGAGCGTTGGAAAGTTATTCAGTGGATTCTTAGATACTTGCGTGGCTCTACTGATGTTTGTTTGCAGTTTGGGGGAACTAAATTGGAGTTACTGGTTATGTTGATTCTAATTTTGCAGGAGATCTTGATAAGAGAAGATCACTTATAGGGTATGTGTTCACCGTTGGTGGTTATGCTATCAGTTGGAAAGTCATCTTGTAAGATGTAGTATCACTGTCTACTACTGAGGCTGAATATATGACAATTACTGAGGCTTTTAAGGAAGCTATTTGGTTGAAGGGATTATTTAGTGAACTCAATGATGATTTGCAAATCACTAAAGTTTATTGTGACAATTAAATTGCTGTTTTTCTCACAAAAGATCAGATGTTTCATGGGAGAATAAAGCATATTGATATTCGGTATCACTTTATTCGAGACATTATTGCTAAAGGTGATATTGTTGTGAGAAAGGTTAGTACTCATGATAATACTACTAATATAATGATTAAGTCACTTCCTATTGCTAAGTTTGAGCATTGCTTGAATTTAGTCGGGGCTTCTTGTTGAGATTTGTTCTTAGGGACTTGTGTGGAAGAGTGGGAGAGTTATTTTTATTTTTCAAAGATTGAAGATTTATTCCTTACAGTGGAATTCATGTCAAGGTGGAGATTGTTAGCATATGGTGACTCGAATTCTATTTTGGTCAGTTCGAAAATCTCGCGGTGTGACAAGCATGGATTTTTCATGGAGACCTGTGATAGTAGTGGAAAGATTAAGCCGCTTGGCTTAATCTCGTAGCCCGCCATGATCTCCCTAGGGGTGCGAGGGCTCTACACCCATTATACAGATCGTGGACAACGAAGTGACGTTGACGGCGCTGGATGCTTTTGCAGGGCAGCAGCAATCAACGATCCGGCATTGGCGATGCTAACTGCAGGATCTGTATGGACAGATTTTTGACAGTTTTGCATATGAATAAATTTTAAAAATTTTACGAAAAATTATTTGAGGAAAATCCATATGCACGTGAGATTCTAAAAAGATTAGAATTTTCTATAAATATATATTATTCCTGTAGAGAGAAAAGACTTAGCATCTTTGAAGATTTTTCTTTTATTGTAGTCTTTTTCTTTCTCATCCATTGATTATACTCAATCTTTGATTAGTGAAACTCTTCTCCTCTGCCTTTGAATTTTTCCCATTCAAGGGGTTTTCCATGTAAATTTGTATATTGTATTGTGGTTTGTCGGCTATTGCATTCACCTGATTTCTCATATGCTACATATTTCTCTTGTTCGTTTCTAGATAATTTGTGGACCTTTTCAAACCAATGCGGAAGGTCATTCGTCCAATTGATACTTGACGCACGGTGGCTCAGGACAAATTCCAAGCTGAGTTTTTGAATAAGCGTGCACAAGTGTTAGGTGCAGAGCCAGATGGGATGGCTTTTTAGGAGAGAAACATAACGTGAAAGAGACTTGCCTGTATAAAACCGTCAACCTACACGTGACTGAAGATGATTAACAGTGACTGCTCAGCAGACGGCCCCCACATCGGATACATGGCCCACTCTTTCTTAATGCCCGTAGAAAAAATTAAAATTTGAATCATGCTACATGCCAAATGAACGGCCCAAAAAAAAAAAGGGGGTTTTTGCTGACACGGAGACGCGAGAGGTGGGGAGAGAAAGCGAATGGTTGTCCAATTGAGTAACTTCTAGGGAACCATTATTTTTCCAGAAGATCAAAATATGAATTGCTATGCTTTTGAAAATGGATTGATTGAACGGATTTAACTACCCATTTGGCTTGAAACGATTTTATTTATTTATTTTTATAATAAAAGTCTATTCAATGAAAAACTATGTTCCGGGATAATAAATAAATAAATAATGGGACTAATTCAAACCGGTCAATTCAATCTCGTTCTCGAATTCAGAAAATGGGACCACTGAATACGTGGCTTTTTCTCTATCTTTCTTTCCCATTTTACTAATAATAATTTGTGGTGGGGGTTTGAATGTTTCCTGCAGAAGTGTGAAAATGTGTTGCTTGAATAAGCTGGTATTATGCTGTTGGTGGATCTGTCAATCAAGTAACTCGTCTTTTCCTTTCTCCCCATCAAGGCAAGCGTCGAGATACTAGACTGTCCCATGATCTGTTAAAAAGATGGCCCACCGCATGATGTCGATCACCTGTGATGAGAGTTTAGGTCCATCCACACAGACCAGACCATGCTGTCAGTCCCAAACGACAGCTTTAGTCAATTTAGTTTTTCTTCATGGCCCACCCATTGAGTCCATCAGCCTGATTTCCTGGTACTACTAGGCCATAATCGATGACAGTTTGGATATTTTCGGAGAGCATGTAAATATAGATTTTATTTTATTTTATTTTTTTTGAAAACCGAAAGATTTGAACATTGGGAAACTAAGATTAAATGCCTTTTCAAGGGAAGATGGGAAGTGGCCTTCCTCCCCAGTCCATCAACTCCCTTTCCATCGAATGGCTGAATCCAGGATATTTTCTTTGATTTTCCTTTTGGGTTATGGTAAATCCAACAAACCTGTTATTTGGATGGATCATTTCGATCCAGATTCTAGAGTTACGTGCATGCCCGTGAATGAGCTGTGGCGCCCAGCCAGAGTACCAAGAAACTGCCATGATGACAAAGACTAGAAAAAGGTTAAAATGCAGTTAAGCGAGTAGATTAGGATGGTGGTCAATGTCATCATGAATGCCATTTATAAAGAGTATCATTACCCATATACTAATTACTGGAATTTGATTTTGGGTTGTTCACCAAATTCAGTACCAGGCGATGAAGACCATCGGATGCCGACAGAGTAGGGCGTCCAATGTGCGAAAGTAATGTAGTGGTAAAACTCGATCCATTGATTTAACTCTTAAAATCAACAAAAGTAAAAATTAATCATTGAGTCAATTACACAATAATTATAACACTTATAACAATTCATTAAAACTATTGAAATTTCGTACAGATTATTTCAAAAATATAAAATCATGTAATTAGTGTTTTCTCAGTTCTTCAATTAGTTTAAGCCTTTGATTGATTTAGAAAAAAATTTGTCCGGCGTATACATATGGTGATGGCCCATGGAAAATCTATATGGTGCACTAGACTATTGTTTTTTTCTTTTTGGCCTTTTTTCTTTCTGGGCCAGGGCTGAGATCCTTATTTTCAGGAAAGAAGCGCCCAAATGGCAGCAAAATGACTGCCACAGTCTTAATGAGATGCAATCGTTTTCAATGCAATGCGCCACAACAGAAGACAAACAAAATCAATGGGATACAGGGAGCAGGGACCCAACCCAAGGTAAAAAAAAAAAAAACACTCCCAATGGTGTAGACCTCCAAACAGCCATTGCTACAACTGTCAATTCATGCATGCATGCATCTATTTTCCCGCTTCTGATCAACACCCGCTTATCATGGTTACGGCCGGAGGCAGCCTGACTACAATTTTGAAAACCCAACCCAAATGCCTTTTCTTCAATTTATCAAGAGATATAATTCCTACATTGGTGATTTTTCAATCTACCAATCCAAAGATATCTGCAGCGGTGACTCTTTTTATCTTTTACATTGGAGCATTGGCAGTCATTTGTCACCTATCAAGACTCTTCTATGCTTATCTTCTAAGCTGGATTGCGCACAACTATTTTTAACCCATAGCTGTTCCATCTATGCATGGCCCACCTGATAAAATGCATCGAACATGAAAAACATCGAATGAAACGTCACATGACAATCAACAAGAATTGGAGATGGAACATCTTAATCGCCTAACTAACTTCCTTTATCTTGGACAAAAAGCATCATTGTCAACTGTCCAAACATCTTTTGGGTGACTCAATAAAGTATTTCCGTTCATATGTTTCAGATTTATTTGTGGTAGGGAGATGGGGGGAAGGAAATAAACTGAAACGCTAAGGACCCAAAATCACCAACCAAAGTACCACAACAGAATCCAGTCAAACATCACTAAATTGCAAAGTGTATACACCCAAAGAAAGCTCAAGTACATATCATCCGTCATACCTCTCACTTTTTCTTCTTTCTCTCCAATTTCCACAAAATAAAAATAAATGTTCCAGCATTCACCCACTCACCACCACCACCATCGCATCTACATTGGATAGGAGTATGGAAAATGCAAAAAACATTTCATTTTTGCTTCTTCAAAAATAAAATAAAAAAAACGGAAACAAAAAGTTTAAAAAGGAAAATAAAGAAAAGGAGGGGGGTTGGAAAAGTCAAGTGGTGTAGATGATGAGAAAACAAGGCAAAAGCGCTCTGGAATCGAAGACCACTAGCGCGCCGTTCTCCCTACTCACTGAGTCAAACCCGCCAACGCAACCCTCCAAGAACGAGTCGACGCCTTTGCAGACTCGGCCGGCGATTACTCGGCAAACCAGCATCGCCCTTCGCCCCTTCCCCCCGCCGCCACCGCCGACGCTCTCGTGGGCACCTCCGCTTCCGGAGAAGGTGCGGATGGCGCCGCCCTTCCCGGCGGAGAAGGTGCACAGCCCCCCGGGGCAATCTCCTCCGTCGCCGCCCGTGGGCCCCACGCAGTGGAACCGCATCAGCTCGTTCCCGTCCGCCACGCATCGCGCGTTCTCCTCCTTGCGGGAGCCGCCCCCAGGGCCGGCGCGAGATTTCACCATCTCTCTGTATTCCTCGAAGCGCGCGACGGTCTTGGACGGATTCTGCACCTTGAACACCATCTCGATCCTGCCCGGGGCCAATTTCAGGCACCAGCTCGTGCGGAAGATGATCTCCACCACGTTGCGGGAGGAATGCCCCTCCGCCAGCTCTGCCAGCGTCGGGAAGTACGAATCCGACCGGGCTTGGGCAGGCGGGCAGGATATGTTCCTGGACCTGCTGGGCTTTGGGGGCGGGGAGATTGATCGTGGGGGGGATTTCGGATGTTTTGTTGTGTGCTTTTTCTTGGGTTTCTTCGGGGTATTTTCAACGACGTCTTTGAGGTTTTGGTAGCTTTTTCTGCAGCCGGAGGTGGGGAGAACCAGATTGAGGGATTTTGGAGTTGGTTGGTAGACGTCTTCGAAGGCTCTGGATTTGCATTGGAGGGATTTCACCCAGCCAGTCGCCATTCAAGACGAGGCACGAGTGCGATTTGTTGACGTCCTTGGATTGACCCAAATTGCGACCCCTTTCCTTTCTTTTTGCCCTTTTCTTTCTCTCTTCGATTTAATGATGCGTAAGAAGAAGAAAGATGCAGACGAAGAAGCGAGAGATTATATGTTGGAAAGTCCAGCATTTTTTGGTTCTCTGTCTGTTTCTTGTTAAAAAGGCGAAACTGCCCCTGACATGTAAGGAAGGCTGCAAGCGTGTCACTAAATCGGCTTATGCCTGTAAAAATGACAAATTTGTTGAGTGATCTGAACCGTTGATCTGGTGTCAGAACTTGTTAGTACGAAAGGTAGCTGCACGAAACGAATTTGAATGGTTGAGATGAGATTTCAGCAAATGAAAAAGACGGATCCGGTAATTATTATTGGCACGAGGGAGAAACGGTGACCGTCGATTTAGGTCGTCCACTTCAATACTTATTTTTGGTTCGGCGTTTGAAATCAGGCCCACTACTACGAAGGGTGGGTCAGACCAGCTTAATAACCAAGGATGCAGAGAGGTGTGTCCCACTTGTACGGCTTCTTTGTGAAGCATTAAATGCCGCTTATTTGGGGATTTTGACCCATCGCGCCTAGTAACTCTCTCTCGTTTTTTAATGGCAAGCGGCAATATGCACGGGAAAAAATTGCCGTTTAACACGTTGCAATTTTGACGGTCCGGATATTCCAATCCCACCAACTAATGCTAGTCAGTCATACACTTGAATTTTTGGACGCAGCCTAATCTCCTGCGTCGATGACGATGACATGCCTATGTGTTGACATTAAAACAAGGTAACGCTGCCATTTGCACACCAAATCACTGGCACATCCATCGGATGGTTGTTGGGGCCCAGAGCTCACCAGAAAAATACCATGGTTAGACGTTGTGATGATGGGGCCAAAAAAAAAAAAAGGGTCAGGTCAATGTGGTGGAACATTCCTATGACAATTTTGGTCGTCCAAGAAGGAGAGAAATTTGGAAGCTTTGTTTTGTGGTCGGTAATTTAGGGGTATGGACGACATTTTGCCAAGAAAGGGTTGGGCGCGTTTGGTGGTACGTAGTAGTTTGTTCGCTCGAAAAAATGTTGGACCAACCTTTTAATGGCAACGGCCTTGCTGCTCTTGCTTTCCAAACAAGCAACAGTGTCTTCTTGCAAGAAGCGACATTAAAATGCTGTCCTGCAGTTTTTTAGAATCCAATTGGCCAGATCTCAATCTTTGGTTGTGTTGGGCGTTGATATGTCTTTCACCTCATAATGTCTCAGTTTGGTGACATGCAATATAGATAAATTTGGCCGAGTATAAAAATTACATAGGCACAATTAATCTTGCTACTAGAGTGTACAATATCTTGGAGGATAATCCTAGGTGAGCCTTGTTAAACAGTATATTAGAACTAAATAGGAGAATTTGAGACAATTGCATTGTGAATATGGCATACCATCCATTTCAATTAGGAAAAATTTGATATCTTTAGCCACTATTTGTTAACAAGAAAATAGTATTTTCTTTTTCTTTTCCTCACCTTTCTTAATTAATTTTATATTTAGCCACTTTATCTACTGTAACATTCTTACTTATTATTCTCCATTTCTTATAACTTTTTTTTTCAAAAAGCTTCTTTATTGTATTTTTAGTCAGATATCATTGGTAAAACACTTTGTCACATAGATGAAATTGCCATCTATCATGATCAGTGATTCTTGAAGCCAAGAGTACTTGAACCCAGCACAACTTTGCTGGAAAAGCTACAAAAAATGTAACATGGAATTTTATAGTGGTCTTCCATTTTCGCGTCGGATTTTGCGGGCAATTTGGAGCACTGAAAATTGTAATTAGAGGCAAGTTGCTTTTATCAGAAAGTTCGATGATTGTCCGACCCAAAAGGGACACTGGCGAAACCACTCTTTCTCTGCAAATTACTAGACTTAGGCCGAAGAAGAAAAAGTCATTACTAGACAGTTTTGCATTTTGCTTATATGAACAACTGCATTCCAAATCATTGTCTTGGCTACATTTTTCTTTTTTGCACCATGCATTTCATGGGGTATGGAACACTCTCTGTACCAATCATACATGATCCTGTCAATACAAAATTTCATTTGAAACAAGTTAACCCCAGCAATATTTTTTTCATTTGCCATGGCCAATACATGATTCTTCCAAAAGATCATTTCTATCGCCTTAAAATTGTCCCATCCATGAATTCAAATATGAAGGAATCTGAACGAAATAAGTTTAAATTTGTGCTTTATCAAATGGAAACTTTGAAAATACTAGAATGATGCCTAGATGACCCAATGAAACTAGGAGAACTATAAGATTAGTACTCTTGGATTTTAGAGTATTTTCTTTTGCGTGCCTTTCAAAAGGCAAGCAAAGAATATTGATTAGAGGAAGAATGTGGGTCTGTTTTAAAAATTAGGGGGACCAAAGTCCGTAGATAGAATTATAGTTTTCGTGCTTGTTGGGTGTTTTGCAGCTGCAAATTAATTCCAAAAGTGCAGTAGAAAGTTGTCTTTTGCTTATTCTTTTGGGCACCAATCTCCTTTAACATAGCCCCTAAAACAACTTATTATCTTCGGTGTTCCGCTCCCATTTAGTACATAAATTCAGTGCTGTCTTTTGATTTCGAGTCCAAGCCTTTACTAATCCTGTTGGCAGCGTGAAATGAACTTCATCTCGCTAGTCAATTATCTGTCTTTTGTTGGGAAAGTGCAATGAAACATCAAGATTTGTATTGTGTGACCTCAGTGTTGCAAGTGGAAGTCTTTTTTTAATTTAGAAAAGGCCAACTTGTTATATAACAATGATTTTGCCATAACTTTCTTTCTAGCTGTTTTCTATGTGAAGAGCACAACTTTTTAAAGATATCGATAAAACAAGGATGCGATTTAAAATTATACTTCCATGATAAATCTACAATTGACCACATTCCATAGGTTCTTTGTTTTCTTTTTAATATGGCGTGACAATGACAAAACCATTCGGGGTTCGTGGTCCCGATTCCTAATTATCAATTAGGAGATCCTTCCAAAAATATTGATAATGATCTAATGGAATCTATTCCATTGAAATTTTTATTGGAATGTCTTTGTTTTGAACCCAAAATGGATGATAGATAAAATATAATCTAACAATCATACTTGTCGTTATCAATTCCTCCAAAATAGTTGAAATCATTTTGATTGAAGTACCCTATGGGCTGCTCTATTGGAAATGTATAAAAGTATATATAAAATATATATTTTTTTAGATTCATTAACTTAAGTATTTTTCTTAATAAGGCTATGCATCTACATAGGAAGAAGGCTTTTAAAAGCATGGATATTTCATTATAAACTTGCGATCTTATTAGTAGAGAAAAAATTTCGAAGGGTCTATATTCACTCTCTAATGATTTTGATTCTTTTCTCAAGATCATTTGTAAGTTCCTAGCTAAGCAATTGTGAAAATCTGCGCTCACAAAGTCCTTAATTTCGTAAGCCTGCCTATAAGTCAACACTAATCTGGTTGCTCGTTCATGGAGTGGGTTTTCTTGTAGACCATGACAAACAAGCCACAAGAAAGAGACAGCCCTGACCAATTGGAAGAATGTTAACCACATAAAGCATTCCTTTAGTGGATTGGGTTGTCTAATCCTGTCAGATTTGATGTCTGACCCATTTACAGATGTTCCCAACAAGGAATTACTCAGATTTAGCTAGAAAAGAAAGTCTATTGATGGAAAATTAAAGAAATCAATATCATCGCACAGTTGGAGATGGTTGATGAACCTCAAAATCCAGCATACGTTTAGATCCCACTCGGAAATTCTTTTGTTTCTCAGGTTTTAGAGTTCGGGATTTGATTTGGGGTTTCGATCACCTAAGCCGTTATGACGAACTTAGCATAAAAATTTCAGGGACGAGAAAAATGGATTCATGGAGTTTGAAATTGTAGAGAATATCTCTTTGCTTATGTTTTAATATCCCTTTTAATTATATTTTTCTCATTAGTTTAGTTGTTTTTAATTATTATTTATAATATTTTATTCAAAAAGTCTATCTGCTTTATATTTATTTTATTATTTGCAACTATTATATCATATCCTATCACAAAATTTTCTTCCTTTTTCCTTTCCTTTTTCATATTCTAATTTTTTTCTTATGCTTTTCTCCCTTTTATTTTTTGAAGATGCCCAAACGAATTCTTCAAAAATTCTTCATCTAACAATTATTAATTGGTAATAATAATTTGGTTGCAAAGAATAAAGACATATTTTCATAAGCTATTTATCTATTTACCAAACTCTTAATGGAAGCCATTTATGACTTGTAGCTTCTAGGAAAGCTTCTCAAATGGATTCCCAATTGCCATAATGGCCACGTGAGATAGTTTAAAATTCTACCTAGAAACTGGAACAACATTGTTTGAATGTGGTAGTTGCATACGACTAGCTACTAATATTTTTGGCCGACTAGATAGTCTGATATTGTAAATTTTAGCCCATTTATGGCTGTCCCCCATGAATGACTAGTTTACATAGTTCTACAAAGATAAAGTTGCAATACTATAATGATAAATGGCGCATGCAAATGAATGCAACGCGTGTGTAGATTTCAAACACATTAAAGAATACGACATTATGTATCCCAATGATAACTTGGGTCACATATAGTTTTTTCTTTTGTAGCATGAGTCGTTTTCCGTTGGGGTTTGTTCGAACTATAAACTGCAGCTATGGTGGGGTTGAATCAGTCAACAGAAAAATGATGATATTAATTATAAACTGAATAAAAATAAATTCTATAAACTTTTTTGATCAGAAAGCAAGAAGTGTTGCATGAAAATATAAATAATGGTGCAAAAAATAAAAATTTTAGAGATAAATAAATATCATATAAAAAAAGACATACATGAAACATCCAAACACACCTTTAAAATGACCTATATATGAAACAATAGTTCTAGCAAATTGGAAATTCAAAAGGAACAACTTTAATAATGAAATACACAAATTTTCTTATCTAAAAACTTCTCCTTTCATACTGTAAGATTTGATTGGATCATTGAAGTTTTGAATATGATTGGTTCTCAACTTAACTAAGTTCGTATTCAAGCAAACTTAATCCGCATGGGAACTCTTTGATAACATGTCCAATGTGCTCTCGGACAAGAGTAGCATATGACAAGAGACTGATCGAATATTCAAGATATTGTCTGATCCTTTTAGGCGTCCTCTCTTCATAGGATCCATCATGATTGGATCATCCAAGATTTAAAAATGATTAGCCATCCGGTTAACAAATGTTTGTTGCAACAAGACCTGAGCCTAGAACCATGCTATGGAATAACAAAATTACCCATTCATTAGGAATATGACCAGGTAAAATTATGGAAGGATCAAAATATTTTCTTAAACGGATTTTTCTTATTTACTGGATACTCCTTTCGTTGGGTCCCCCATTTTTGTATCATTTGAGGATTTGAATATGATTGTATTCCGGCAAGCCGCATCGTAAGAAAGTATTAACAAAGTGACCAGCTTACCCTCACACATGAAGATGCAACCATCTTTTTTCTTTTCTTTTCTAAAGTGTGAAAGGAACTGAAAGCGAGAGGTTTGTGTCTTGAAGTTTGAACAGGCGAAGATAAGAGGAGAAGAGAATAGAAACTGTCACAGGAAAAACGCACACGCACTGAAATTGAAACCCCAGAAATATCATTATCTACCTACTGCTTAGCTCTCGTAGCATTGGGTAAGGGAGAGACAAAGCCATGAGAAAAAACAACAGCATGGACATCTGTAGAAAAGGAGAATAGAATATTCAGGAGCTAGCAAAGCCAACAAAACAGAAGCTTGGAATCCTTAAAAAGAGGTCGACAACGGAAGAAAAGGTGGAGTGAGTAGAATTTGAAATTGACAGGAATTCAAAATCCCATTTCCCAAAGTCATGAGGGGGCTCTTGAAGAGATACATGTTGCCAGCCTTTGTTCTCACGCCTGAAGAATCTCTTGGGCCCTGGGCATCTAAGCGTGCTTGTTTTACAGCATGTAAGCATGGTTTGAATTTTATCTAAATGCATGGCACTTTCATGTTCGTGGATTTTCACGTTTGAGAGTGACATCCAAGCTCTGCGAGAATGGAACACGCCAGAAAGTAGTCCATTTTAATTTGCCTATGGGGGACCACCTTTTGCTTCGTTGGATGATCCACGCAAATTGCAGTTGGTAGGCTTGTGAAAGTTCGAATCGGGTGTCTGCATTGAGGGTAATTTGGTGAATGCATCTCAATGTGTTGTATCATCATGTTGCAGGCTAAGCAACTGAAAATATGAAATTCAAGCCATTTATGCGGCAGGAGATTTTCGTTGTTGGGTGGTGTCCTGGAAGCTTATCAAATCGAGCGCATGAATCCTTTGAATACATAAAGGTGGTGAGGAAGATGCATTTTTAATGCATAATTTCCGAACTTCAGAATGGTCTAAATGATGAAAACATGATTCCATACTATTGTTATCAAAAATTTTTCATGCAATTAATTGATTTGTAGCTATAATGATATATATATATATATAATTTAATTAATCTACCTTATTTTCATCACTTTTTAGCTAATATTTAAAAAGATATATCTATTGGAGACTTTGTGGCATAAGAAATTATTTCATTTGGGAGTAAATGTATACTTACTGGGTAATTTGCAGGCCATGCCCAGTATATAAAATGAAAATTTGAGGAGCATTTGCTGGAGGGTTTGACACGGATCGAGCACGTGCATGCACATGTAGGAAGGCTGGCGAGCTATGCAGAGTTGTTATGCTAGGGTTGCTGACAATGGCTGACAGCCGTTTTGGCCATGCGGCTGCACTGGGACCCGATTTCGAAGTCGAAACATTTTCCATGAAATGAACGGATTTCACGGACAGTTCTGCACTACTAAAGAAATAATGCGATTCTTGGCATTTTTATATGCCCCGGGCACACATATCTGGACCATCCAAAGTATAAATTTTCATCAAGCTAATATGTTTCTTATCTAAGTGGAATTAGCTGTTATCTATATGGATTCTGTTGTACAATCTCCGTAGATCTTGAATTATTCTACACTAAATTCAAGCACTTCCGCCTCACGTTTTCTAATCATTGATAGCATCTTTTGACCTTGTATAAGTTGATAAATTCGCTCCTAACTACTTATTGCTGGTAGTAAAATTTCATAAATGCTTAGGTAGTTGCATCTATTCATTAGTATCTACAAAACGGGCGCTGAGATAAAACAATATCAGCTGTCCAAAATAGTGGTGAAAGATTATACACACTTTCCAACTTCGAAATCTTTCTAATTTATGCTCCACTTACTTACTCGGTCCCATTCCTGATACGCATGTGTGAAGTTAGTGCCGTTGGGAAAATCCGGTGTCCGATCATCAAAGTAATCAATAGGTATGCAACAAAATGTATCAAATTAATCAATCTCAGTCTCTGTGTTAGTGGGCCAAAAAGGTGAATAATTAAGATTGCTTAAGAAATCTAAAAGGACACGTGAAATTGGCCAGGATCTTTCGAACCTGGAAGTTTCCTGTCTAATAAATGGCCTAGCTAGACGGCATTGTCATAGGCCATGCTGGTTCCAGCTGCATATATTAGGAGCAACTCATACACCGATGCATCAGCATTTGTTATTTCCTTGTTATTCTAGGTCCCTTTTGACCTTCCCTATTTTTCTTTATTGCAATTACCCATGTTGAGGAAACTAATAAATAATAGCATTATGAGGGATCTAATAAATTCTTCCTCTGCCAAGTAAAATACCGAAGTCATGTTATTTAATACAGGCATCCTGCCAAGCTAGCATGTTGCTCCTCATCCTCCGCGAGGCCGCCCGACGCGTGAAAGGCAGAGACTGCAACTCTATTCGGCCAGGCAGGGTCAACACAAATTCAAGAGAAGTCGGCTAAGTTTCCAATCTGTTTGACTTGTATTGCAATGTTAGGATAATTTATTTTGTTAAAACCATCACATAAATCTCAGGATCATTCATATTATATCATTAAGAATTAATAAACGCATAAGTAGAAGAGTACCTGAATCCATAATAGTTGATTGTTCTTTAGAGTTGTGCGGTTGGCCTTCTAGATTAACACGTATTTTCCTAAGAGAATCTATTGGCTTTTCTCTAAGTTTTCTCTCTAGTAATGTGATGCCAGAAAGAATAGAAATAATACACATGTGACCCAGGAACCGTAACCACTATATATAAATAACTCATGTATATTTACGCATTATTTTTTGATATTTCTATTTTAGCCCATCATAAAAATAGAAATTACTCTTAAGTCTCTATACATTAAAGGCCCATACTTTATCAAATACATTAAATCCCAAATTACCTAAATCTTAACAAATCACTTTAAATAAGTTTAACCTTATATGACAGTCCACAATACATAATTATTCATATATAAGCCCAATGTTGAATTTATGATCCAACAATCTTTCACTTGGGTTATATGTGTAACCTTGTAATTATGAATTGCAAAGATAATCGTATGAGCTCAACTTTGTTGTCATTATAAAAATGTATCTATAACCAATCCGGTCCATAGATTATACCAACATAGGATCAAAGCGGCCTTCATTACATCTGTTGTAATTTGACCCATCTATAATCACATATGCTGATACAACTGAATGACATAAATCATGATGTTGATGCATAGCATAACAATTTCATGTAATATAATCTTAATATGTCTATTTTCAACCGGTCCACCTTAAACCTTTGTGAGATTAAACTGTACTAAAAAATCAGAATGTAAATAACCAAACTTTATTTCTGCAGAAAATAACCTTAAATATCTATAAACTAAAATAACTGAAAAATATCTATATTAGAAGAGCATCTAAAATTATAAACTCCCACTGAAACTGAATATCCTTAATTGACATGACACTCATTTGAGTAGTGTGCTCAAGAAACACTTTGAGTGACAATCCCTTAATAAGCGGGGAGTTTTTCCAATGTACTCCATAGACAACTGTCTATTCTGAACCTTTTCTTTAACAACCAAGAACTTGATATTTATAAACTTTGAATTTGTCGAGCTTCTGTTGTTCTTAGATACAAAAATGCAGACTTATTATCACAAAATAACTTAAGTGATCTTTTAATGCTATCCACTATGTGCAGCCTTATGACAAAATTTCTAATTAGATGCCTCATAATACGCTATGAACTTTGTCATCATAGTAGGAGAGGCTATAAGAAACTGTTTAGCACTCTTCCAGGAGATAGTATTTCCAGCTAGCAAATAAATGTAGCCCGATATAGGTTTCATACTAACTTAGCATCCAACATGATTGAAGTCAGTATACCTAATGATCTCAAGCTGATCTGACCTCCAATACATGAGCATATAGCCTTTTGTTCTCTGTAAGTACGCAAGACTCATTTAATTGCTTTTAAATAGTCTATTCCTGGATTACTTAAACATCTGCCCAACATTCCAATCATGTATGCAATATTCGAATGCGTATAGACTTGAGCATACATCAGATTCCTTACTGCTCACGCATAAGGAATCTCTTGCATTTCACTTTTCTCAAAATTATTCTCAGGGCATTGTTCGAGACTAAACTTGTCTCCTTTAGCCACAGGGGTATCACCTGGTTTACAAACCAGAAAAATATATTTGCTCCCACAGAATTTATAGTATACACAATCATCAGTCAAACTCATTTCAAAGGTAAATGAGATGATTACTTGATAAAACTTGGAAATATCATTACCCAAATGCTTGCTTGAGCCCATAGGTTATTGAGGTAATAGAGTTTATTCTTCTTGAATGATTTCTTGATTGGGAGGTTCTCCGAGATTATCTTAATTCGTTATATCTTGAACAAAGTCATGAATAAGATCATGATCAATGTCAATAACACATATGAAAATATCAACATACTCCTCTTCAAAGACATAGTCTCTAACCATATCTCCCCTCACAAACTCGATACCCTCAAAGGACCAAGCATTTTTGAATTAAAAAATCGACTTAGTCATGGGAACTCTATTAAGGATATAAGTTGCAGTTTTAAGTGTTTTTTCCCAGAGTGATTCTAGTAAGGTAGAATGAGAAATTATACTCCTCATCATGTCCTTAAACATTCTGTTTCGTCTTTGAGTAACACTATTCATAGTGGACGAACCTGGCATAGTATACTTTAAGACGATGCCACATTCCGCTAGGGATTTAGCAAATTGTCCTGGACATTGTTCAACTGAATTGTCATATCTACCATAGCATTTACGACCACGGTTAAATCTGACGCTTTTGATCCTTTTGCTGAGTTGGTTCTTAACTTCAGCCTTATAATTTTTGAACACATCTAGTGACTCTGACTTTTTATAAATGAGATATACGTAGCTATATCTGAAAAATTTATCTATAAACATTATAAAATATTATTGATCATTCCAAGTAGCCATAGGGAATGACCCATAAATATCCGTATGTATAAATTATAAGACATTCAAAGTCTTGTTGGCTTCAAATCTCCTTTTATTGATTTGTTTTCCCTTTATACGGTTAACATGAATAATAAAAGCTGTGAAATCTAAGGGATCTAGAATTTCATCTGACACAAGTCTCTTTATTCTTTGTATGAAGATATAACCTAATTTCTTGTGCCATAATGCAACCCAATTCTTATAAGTTAACTTTCTCATTATACCTAGTGTACTTAATTGCAGGGATTCATTAGATAAAGCAATTGTATCAATTAAATAAAGATTATTATAATTAGATAAAGAACTAGAACTAACCAATTTTGAATTATGAAACAAATCGGATTTTCCATTTCCAAATGAACAAGAATAACCAGGTTTGTTCAAAGCAGAAATAGAAATCAAATTCCGTTTAAAAGGCGGTACAATAATTGTCTCATTAAAATATAATTAATATCTAGTTTTTAATAATAATCTAACTTTTTCTATTGCTTCAACTTGAACCGTCTTGTCATCGCCTACATAAATATATCTTTCACCATCACTTAGCTTTCGGCAACTTAGGTAACCCTGCATAGACACACTGATATGAGTTGTTGCACCAAAATCTATCCACCACATGTGTCTAAGTACCAAAGTAAAATTAACCTTAGAACAAACTAAATTAAGAAGCATACCTTTCTTAGCATGCCATGCGTGGTAATTAGTGCACTGTTTCTTCCTATGCCCTTTAGTTCCATAAAAGAAACAATTATTGCCTTTCTTATCATCTGATTTCCCTTGTTGTTTCTTTTGAGGTACTATATGTGTAGCTCCTTATCCTTCTTCCTTTTCTTTTCTTTTCTTTGTCCTTAAAGGTTGAGGCTAAGTGAACACTTTCTATTTTATCTTGCTTCAACATTTCATCTTCCTGAACACAATATGATATGAGCTTATTCAGAGAGCAAGTTTCTTTTTAACAGTTATAGCTCACTTTAAACTAGTTAAACTGTGCCGAAAGAGATGTGAAAACCATATGTACTAACAATTCCTCAAAGAGTTCAAGCTTAAGTGATTTCAGCTTAGAAGCAAGATGAGACATCTCTATGATATACTCTCTAATGTTGCCTTTACCTTTATAATTCATTAAAATGAGACTTGTGAAGAGCTTACTTATCTCAGCCTTTTTATTCTTTGCAAATCTTTTTTCAATATCTGTAAGGAACTTTTTAGTTGTAAGAATCTTTTCTGATATTATGTCCCTGAATGCTTTTGGAATGACTTTCTTCATGATCATTATAGAGATGCTATTTGATCTCTCACATCTATCCATCTCCCTCTTCTCATCAGAGATACTCTTATCTATAAGAGGTGAAGGAGAAACAACATTTAACGTAAGATCGAGATCCATAACTCCAAGAACTATTAGGAGGTTCTCCTTCCATGACTTAAAAATTGAGCCATTTAGCATAGAAATTAAGTTGATTTTGGCAGAAATATTGGTAGGAATCATAGCTAAATAGAAAATAACAAATAAACAAAAAATAAGCTCACATAAGTCTTAAAGCCAAAAATCACAATAACAAATTCAAATAAAGGTAAACCCTTATCTCAAGATATCGAGCACTCCATTAACATTTTATCTTTGGATAAAATATTAACTTATAAGTGATATCTTGGTGTAGTAATTAAACACTGACAATAAGAACATGTTGAAAAATAAATCTTCCTTTATATCTATTTATTAATCATATGTAAAACCAAACAATCATCAACACTTATTACCACAAATGCACATGCAATTTTGATAAATATCGACATTCCTTTGGGTCAATCAATATTCACATAACTTATAAGTGCATAACCTTTTATATTTGAAAATAAATTAATTTTCATAATAGAGGTCACTTTGGCGACATATTATTTTAATTAACTTATCTCAAAATATATACACAACTATACCAATGTTGGAATTTAAAATTGCACCCATAAAAATTTCTTAAAAGATTCTTAAAAAAATAACCTTATAAAAAATAAATTCATAAATCTTAAGAATCACATAAGAATGAAGAATCTAAATATTTTATAACTAATTTAGTAGACCAAATCAAGCATTTAAGGGATAAAATCTAAGCCCTTTAAATCTGTTCACACAAAATTTAAAAATACAGTCATATTTTATAAAATCTGAACCTTCCAATGAATCCAAAAAATCGAAAAACATGAAAATCGACTATAAGCTCATCAAAATTCGACATCTATAGACCCAAAATCTAAATTTTAATGTTGGTCGTCCATTTAAAATCAAACTTCCAGGGCAATGGCCCTTTCTTCTTCCCATGGTTGACCAACAGCCATGACTGCCCAAAACCCAACTGCATGCCTACCCCCGCTGCCCCACCACCTGCCATCGCCGACCGCTGCCCTCCTCAAGCATCATCGTCCGCCAACATCTGCCGTCGTCAAAACCTGGCGCATGCTACTGTCCGGCTGGGCTGGGCGTACTGACAGCGTGCATCCGGCATGATCTAGTTTTCTTCTGATTGAACGATGATGTTTCTGATGGCAACCTGATTTAGACAGATGCTTTTGGATCTGGTTTGGGTGGCTAATTAGACGGATCTT
Source organism: Pouteria campechiana (assembly GCA_036873735.1). NCBI lineage: Eukaryota > Viridiplantae > Streptophyta > Magnoliopsida > Ericales > Sapotaceae > Pouteria > Pouteria campechiana. Next base: position 23,206 of record JAYJMB010052852.1, read on the forward strand.
GTTTTGGATCTGCCCCAGAAAACCCACCACTAGTGTCGCCCCAACACGCCACCTTTCGCCGTCTCAAGCATGCGATGGCCCTAGCGATGCCCATCCTGCAGTAGTTGGCTTCGTTTCCTGCCACCAGCCCCTGCCTTCTCCCCCCGTCTTCGACACTCTCCACCCACTGCCGCCAGAGTGCATCACCGTCGCCATTCACCAGCACTGCCCATCCACTGCCACCTTGCTAGGTTGGAAGCGTGCATCCGCCTGAATGGGTGGCTGGTGCGGCTACTAGACCCATCTGGTCTAATCGGTGGAGTGACGACTTTGATTTTCAAGAGGGCTAATCCGTGAGGCCTGTGATTTGGGTTTTCTGATTTAACTAATGACAGAGATGAACAATTCCGGATTGCATCCTAAAATTTTGTGTTCTGATTTGACCTAGGGTTCCTATTGTTGATTGAAATCTGGAGTAGGATGGTTTTCTTGTTTGGGTGGACAGATGGCTTCGAAACTGAAATATAAGGGACTGAGATTTGGGATTTTGATTTTATCTAATCTAATTCCAATAAAATCTAGCATCATAAAAAAATTAATTTTTTAATTTTCTTTAATCTCAATTATTCAACATGAAAAGGCTCTGATACTACTTGTTGGGATAATTCTTTTATGAAAATAATCATATAAATTTCAGTATCATTCATATTGCATCATCAAGAATTAATAAACACATAAGTATAAGTGTACCTAAATTCATAATGGTTGATTGCTGTTTAGAGCTATGCAATTGACCTTCTAGATTAACACGTGTTCCCCTAAGAGAACCTTTTGACTTTTCCCTGAGTTTTCTTTCTAATGATGGGATGTCGGAAAGAATGAAAATAACACACGTGTGACCTAGGAACCATGACCACTATATATTTATATTTATGCATTATATTTTGGTATTTCTATTTTAACCCATCATAAAAATAAAAATTACTCTTAAGTTTTTACGCATTAAAGTCCTATACCCTATCAAATACATTAAAGCATAAATTACTTAAATCTTAACAAGTCATTTTAAATAGGCTTAACCTTATATGACAACCCACAATACATAATTATTCATAGATAAGCCCATTGTTGGATTTATAATCCAACATGCAATGCCTTTGAATAGTGATAAAAGATATGTAATGTAAAAAAAAAATGTAAAAAAATAGAAAATGATCTTAGTAGAATATTGGAAGTGGTGTCCAGTTGTAAAGAGATAAAGAAAGGTAAACATTTTGAATAAAAAGGTAAGAAGTAATAATTGACAAATAAATTATGACGGAAAAATATGAGAATTTTGGGGGCAGTTGAATGTAACATCGGAAAGAAAGAAAAGGCTTTTAAACTATTAGCATTTATATAATTAATGTGTCTAAATATATCCTAAATTTAAGACTTATCATCCAAATTTTATGGGTAACATTCTTTTGGTGAGGGGGTAACTATCAAAGCAAAGCCAACAAAGTCTTTGGTTGTCATTTGACATTTGTACTATAAAGAAGTATGAATTATCTATTGTTGCATGCGTTTATATGTTTCTATCATGAACTCTTGAGGATTGCTAACAGTTGAATGTATTCCATTATATTACCTTTGCGTGTTAAATTTCACCCCTCGCAGAAAAGGTGTAATTAACTTTGAAAAAAAAAATAAAAAAATCTATATCGTAATGTAAATGAATAGATAAGAACAATAATTAGCTGTTGTTAAGTAAAACGTACTTAAAAAGGATTAGACGGAATCAAAGCTCCTTATGAAATTTATTTTTCTCAAAAGAGATGATATTGCATATTTATATGATGTTAATGTATGTTCTTCATAATTTCTACCGAAGCAGCAAAACGTAGATGAAAAGGCGCATACGATAACCAGCGGTTGAGTAAAATTTACTAAAGAATTTAGTACAGCTTCATAAGCCAACGCCATTACAAAATTTACTTCAAAAATTATCCTGCTAGGAATTCTAATTTCCACACAAGTTTGTGCCATCGTCCTCAAGATGGTTCAATTATACAAGCAGTTAGTGCTGTGGACCCGACACGATGGTCCCATCTCCACCAGATCTTCCATGATCTTCGAAGATCTCGCCCTCTTGCCTGCGGTCCATGTGTCTCATCTCATGTCTACCAGGATTTGACGATTGAGAAAATTCTTTAATGCATGGAACATCTTCCGAGGCATCGATTAAAAGGTTCCAATGGAATCAATGAATGGTGCGCATCACTGGCGACTATAGTTGAAAATGTTGTACAAGGTCCATCAAGATACCCCATGCATGGTAGTTTGTTTATTAATATTGAAGGAAGATCAGGTTTCGAAAGCCTGAAAACTGGTTAATTGCAGTTGGTATAAAGGACATGGATGCGTAATCTCTTCATCCCTTTTATATTCTTTCTTGGACCTTAGAGAGGCAAGAAAGGATGATGTAGAGCAAACATCCAAACAGATGAGAGTGCCATGGCTTTACCATGGTATGATTATCTACTGCCGCCATCTGACCGCTCGCGTGTATCTTTCGGTGGAATCATCAATGCGTTCTAACTTCGGCCAATGGCAATGCATCGAACTGCGTATCAGAACCAAAGCGGGCCACACCAAAAACGCAGATTTGTAGACAAACATGCATGCATGATGCTGTAATCTTTTGGTGCGGACCACCTGACCGTTAGATCAGGACTGCTCTTTTTGGGCCTGCCGAGCATGAGGATGTAAACCAGATGGACGGTTTGGATCGACGTTGAAAAATCCGGGAGCCGAGTGTGGGTACCTGGGGAGCTGCAAGTGGATCAAAGACGTATTGAATGTATGAAGCTCGGAAACCGTGACACACGGTCAAAAAGCCGTAAATTGTTCTCCTCTCTCGTCTTTTCCCTCTCCCTCAAAGTTAGAAAGATGGAGAGATCCCTCATGCAAACCGTACTAATGGCTACAACTGAGACATTGAGAAATGTGGCGCTGCTGCCAGTATCAGTAAAGGACTCAGATCCGGTTGTCGTCCTCGTCGACTGAATGCCAGTTAATTCAAACCCCAGCTTCATCCTTCTTCAACCTCATAATAATAATAATAATAATAATAATTAGCATTATATTACCAGGCACACGTGGTAAGATGACGCGTGGGAATCAGATCTTCGATGGAAGGGGGTTCCAATTTTGTTTTTTTCAGGTCTTCTCTGGAGGTGGCTGGTATTCACGTGAATGCGGTGGACATGCGCATGCAGCTATCTGCCGTACGCTCGGCACAAGTCGACGTCAGTCCAGGCAATAACATTGATGCGTTGATGCGGGCCCAAAAATAATAATAATAATAATAGGCCAAAAACCACTGCTACACTGTCCGGCGTTTACGTGGGTGGATCCAACTGGTTTTGTTTCTCTACTCTCTACTGCTCATTGCTCATTACTCTGGTGGGCCCCATTCTCCGTTCAATAAGCTCGTGTATGATCATTGAAATGTTGGTATGATGTCGTTAGCTATTTAGGTCGATGAATGGATGATGGTCGGGATTGAAGTTAGGTAAGGCGAGCATGTCATCCACGTCGATCGATACGTGGCGTGAACGTTGACATCAATGCAGAGGTCTTATCAGTGGAAATGATGTGCAAAAGCTACTTCGTCAATATTATCACTTTGTTTCTTCCTATCCGTGCCTATTTTAAAATTTTTTTTTTATTAATTTTAGCTTTATTAACTTTATGATTCACAACATCTTCACACTGTACATTATCATCTTTTTTAACATTTCTTTTAATTTCGACTTTAGAAGCTCTTTTATATCTATTTTACATTAAACCAAATTCACCTTTTTTTAACCGCAAATGTTTAACCGATGTCAAATGATTACAAAAGAATCATTATGACTTTAAGATTGGTCGTTAAGGAACATTTATCCACAGCTAACAAGAGTTTGATGAGGCTTTGGTGTTGAGGGGTTTAATTTTAATGGTTACATCCCCTTATTTTTATCCTATTCTTATTAAAATTATTAAATTAGTCAATTTTGATAAAAATGTATTCTTATTAATATTATTAAATTAGTCAATTCAACTGAATCATATAGTTAAATTTGGATGAACCGTGCACCATAAGCTTAATCCATTCAACCTTTAGTCCGATTTGATAACAGTGATGGCAAATACTCACATGGAAAAATATAGCTAATACCTAAGCTACTTATATTGTGATTTGAAATTTGTAAAGACTTGCATCTAGACAATACAATCTAGTTTCATAAGTGAATTCTAAGCCAAGCCATGAATTTGCATAAAAAACTTCTAAAAAAAATCATAAGTTGATTTGAGAGAATAAAATAAAATATGATACTCATTATAATTGGAATTCGCATACCAAATCATTCATCAAAATAAAAAAGAAACATAAAAAATAAAATTTATTTTTATATTATGAAAAAATAATATTATTATAGATTAATAAAAAAAACTTATTAGTTTTGAATAAATTAAAACTTTAATGGACAACAACACTTTAATGGTATCTAGAAATATGAATATAATTTTAATCTCATGCTTACGATCTTATCTTTTTATAGGAGAGAAAAATGGTCATATTATCTTAAAATTAGTTAACACGGGAAGCTCATCGAGAAACAGAATGTCAAATTTTGGTATTTGTTACAGCATTCAGTACTTTTAAACGTTTAGCTATACAAACAACTGATATGCAACTGTAAAATACTTTATTGCTCGTAAAAGTCCGTTAACGTTACCAAAATGTGAGGCCAAAAGAGACCTAATTCAAGCCACACTTGGGTTGAGAATTTGGATTAATTTCTCAAAAGAACTATTTTTAATATTGAATTATCTTTATAAATTGATAAAAATGTAATCACCAATCTTAAAATAATTCAAAAAATAAAGTGAGATCATGCAATCAAATTTCGTTTAAAATAGTGTTGAAACTATGTATGTAAATAATATATAAATCCATATATCTATGAATTGACTTATCTTCCTTCTATGTCACAATTATGCGTTATTAATAATCAACATGAATAAAATTTATATTCATTTTAGGGTTAAAAGTGTAAATTTATACTCACATCATTGAAGTTTCGAGGTAGGCAGGTCGCATGAGGCTTTAAACACAATTCAGTCTGTTTCAAAATTATATCAAATTTAATTCAATTGCTCCATCCAAAATTAAAAAGAAAAACTTCGACCTAAAATCAGACTGGGACGATGGGTTTACGATTTGAAGTCGATCCTAGTTTCCCCATTGACTCTCAAGTGAGTATACAATTAATCACCCCTCTGGCACGCCAGGCTACAGGGAAATGTCAGGCAGTGGCCGAACGAGCAATGAGCTGGCTGTCAGAAAACCCAGATCTGGTCTTGGCTGGCCTAGTCCCAATCCTAGACTTCCTGGTACTACAATTTTGTGCTTATTTGATAACATGCACTGGATTGGTGGACATTTAATGGACGGTTTAAAATGAAAATACTCACTGATCATGTTTCCACCTCTTTCCTTTTCCCTCGAGCACAATGAGGATAAAAGAGTTACGGAGGTGGGCCTACACGCCGGGCCTGTTACTTTTCTGGGCCTATTAGGACCAAATATTTAGTTCGCAAAATTGATTATTTTATGGGGTGGGCCTGTCTAAAGCTTCCAAATGCCAGCTTACGGAGGAAACTCCTATGGTGCTTGAGAAATCTCAGGGCATTAGTTTTTTGGATAATTGGTTGAATCGAAAGAATTAGAAACAGAAGAAAATGATCTAAAATCCAAATAAAAATAAGAAAAAAAAATCATTTTATTTATGATAATTAGACATTGAAAAAACAAAATCTTTTGAAATCCTTTCCATGTTGTGGTCTGTAGGGACACCAAGACTAAAAGCACCGTCAGAGTTGAGGTAATCATCCACGCGCCCCTCTCAGCCCGAGCCAGGCCATGGAAGAATCATCGCCATCGCAGGCCAACCCAATCTCCGTTCCTCCCGCCACGAGCCACACATCCATCCTCCGCCGTCTGATCGATCTGGACGCCACGTGGTCTCTGCACATCCACACGATTTTCCAACCCCTACCTCGCTCCCTCCTCAAAGCCCTTGAAGTCTCCGGCGACGGCCGCTTCTGGTTCCCAATCCCCATCGCTCTCTTCCTCTCTCCCATCTCCTCCATCTCTCCCACTTTCCGCCAAGTCCTATTTCTCCTCTTCTTGGGATCGCTTCTCGATCTCCTCGCCGTTGGATTGATCAAGTTCCTGATCCGACGGCCGCGCCCCGTCTACAACAAGGGCATGCACCTCACCGTCGCCGTCGATCACTGGTCTTTCCCTAGCGGCCATTCGTCCCGGGTCTGCTTCATTGCCGCTTTCTTGCATCTATCGCTGACATCGCTTGTAGAGGCCTTTTCACTGCTGGAGCGCTCCGGCAGCGAGTTCGTCGGCCGATGGGTCTTATCTGACGGTAGGGTTGTTGAGAGCTTTGTTTTTAGTGTGTGCCTGTGGTCGGCGTTGACGTCGGTGTCTAGAATTTTGCTTGGTAGGCATTTCGTGTTTGATGTGATTGCCGGCGCTTCTTTGGGTGTGTTGGAAGCTCTGTTTGTGTTTTATGTCGTGAAAGGTTGGATTTGAAATGGTATGGAAAGATCGAATGTTGTAATTCATGCAATTTTTTCCTGGCATTCAACAAACTGCCAGATATGAATCTCATGAAAGCAGTCTTCTTTTGTCATTTGATTCTTTGTTCTTGTGTTTACAGTATTCAGTGCCAATTGGGAATTTTTGGCTGAAAAATATTTTGGTTGCCGAATTGGAGTAATTAACCAATAATTTATTCCATTTGTTCCACGATTCCCCAAAATTGAAGATCGAATGCATGTTTTGGGGTCGACATTGTTAATTGACTTTGGAAATGATCCATTTTCTAAGGCCTAGTCCAGTTCTTTATTGGGTACCATCTATTACATTCCCACCTGGTGCCTTTTACACCTTGGGACTTTGGGGTAAACGGTATCTTGTTAGAGGCGTTCATTTCAAAGAATAGAACAAGATGAATTGATTATGAAGAATAGATGCCAGGATGAAGCACAACCAATTGCAAATGTAGCAGGAGTGCAGAGGTAGGGATGCGTTATTTATCTCTTGAATGATGCTAGTGCTGGAATGATCATCTCAACCCCAGCAGTCATATAAAGAGGATTGCGTGATGTTAAAAGATGGAAACTAATAAAACACAGATCAACAGGTAGTTGTAGATAAAATGGTAAAGTGGAAGTTCAAAAGTATTAGCTCCTGCATCATATTTGGCAGTTCTATGGTTATGATGAAGTCTCTATCAACTTTGGGTGGTCTGCCTTACTCCTTTTTGGATCCAAGTACCATGTGAGGTTATAATGAGATGAAAACCTCATCAACCCATCCCGTATGTAGTTGGGGACAATTGTTTTGGGACATAAATATTTCGCATCTTATTATCGGTGGACACTAATTCATTTCCAAAGGATGGTGTTGAATCTGTGTCCTGAAGGACCTAGTATTGGAGAAAATTGTAGGGGCCGCGGATAGTCTGAGGATGTTGGCACTTGCCAAATATCTTCTGGTTTTGGCCAGAAGCAGATGTTGAATAGCAATTCCCTCGATATCTTTTCATGCTGCTTCCACCCTCTCTCCAGAGCCGTGTCTGTACTTCATCTACTCAGCTATAATTCTAAGAGCAACGTCCTGCACAATATCTCTCAGCAACAGACCCTTGATCTGAAGAAACTTCGATTGGATGGAAACCAGAGAAGCATAGAGGCTTCCGGTCCTCAACATTTTCCATGAGAAATTACCTAAGATGTGCTTTGTGACACTGAATTCCACCAAGTACCATGAAGGGAGCCCCAAATTAGACTTGAGAATATATGGTGCAGACAAAAGGCATCTATGCATGAGAACAGATTGCTTTTCCATGTGTGTTGCAGCTACTCTAGAGGACGTTTTTATCCATTGTTCTTTTGCTCATTTGTTCTGGGCAAAATTTTGTCTTCTTGTTCCAGACCGTTGTAGCGATGCCTGTTCGGTGGTTTCTCTTGACTTGGTTTGCTCAGCGTTAGCTGATAAAATTTGTTTAGAATTGTACGCATATTTAAGGAAACAGGTAGGCAGGTTTTAGGTAAGAATGAATGCGATGCTTCTACTCTGGTTAGGGTCATAGTTTTGGATCGCCTGCTTACCACAGTTTGAAATGAAATTTGTAAGGCCGATAATCGATTAAATACCTTGTGAATTGAGAAGAAGAGAAAAATAGAGTGGTCTGTTTGAAAACATGGGTATTCAGAAGAAGAATGCCCTTCGCCAGATTTACCATGATTAGTTTTTGTGTTCTAGTTGCTAGGTCTCTCTCCAGTAGCTTTGGGACAGAATACCAGCAAGAGAATGCAAGAGAATGACATTCTTCTTGAGCTTACCATGTCAGGCCTAGAGCCCGGCAGATTGCTACTCCACAGGAAGTGATCTCTCTGGTGATGTGCCCTTTTATCACGAAGCTTGTGTGTATTCTTTGGATCCCCCGTTTGGGTCAATCCAAACTGAACTCTTGTTGCAAAATCTCCCCATCCTATTTGTAAAATCTTCAATCCAACCTCAGCAAATTTGGTTGTGATCAAGACGAAAATTTAACTTGTTATGATAGTGTTGGTAAAAATTGAATTAGCTTGGTAAGTTTAGACATATGTAACTAATTTGAGATTGGATGATGCCAACATTAATATGAGAATCCAAAATATGCATCTATGAATGAAAATGATTTATTTCCCTTCTCCTCTATATATGGCTGGAAATTATTGAAAAGCCTGTATAACATGGGATTCTTTATATTTTTATTGGCTATATTTAGTAGAGACAAAAATATGTCTATATCTTTATCGATTTCTTATAAGCTATTGACTTATTATTAAATAAAATTGGGTTAAATTTTAAATCCGGTTGCCTTGAGCCTCAATCTAATCTAACCTTATTTTGCAATTTGGTTGGCTTTCTGAGCTCCAATTTGTAAAATCCCAACCAAATTCGAGTTGCTTTGGCTGCGTTCAGTTTGAACCAAATGCAAATTGCAGCCCTAAGTGAAGTTGAAGCACTATAGGTCCCTTTCATTATCAGGTAGGTGAAAACTTCAAAATTTTTTCATCATGGCTTCCCAATAATTTTGGTTTCGAGGAATACTTATCGTTTTTAAAGTCATCCGATTTTTGGTAATCTTTGATGCTAACATGACAAAAGATTTTTATGCAGTTAGGAGATTGGCAATTGATACCATAATTTAATAGAATATGGCACATTCATTCAAAGAGTTATATGCTAAGAATTAAAGAGTTAGGTCCAAGTCGTTTTCCCTTGAAAGAGCTTGGATCATTATCCTATCTCTAGTAGTTTGTTATCATCTCTATGCTATTTGGATGTGAAATTCTTGGAGAGTTCATTTTCAAATATTAAGAAACTATAATACGGGATTAGTATTACAATTGGTAGATTAGTCAAGTCAGACTCTAACTTCATTAGGAAACTTATTCCAACCTAGATACAGAGAGTTTCACCTAAAAACCAGTAATGCTTTAAGAAAGATTCCTAATAGGACTGAAAAATGCATAATCCTTAAGAATACCTTTTTAATAAGAAAATCTTACCATCTCGGCATACAACACCTTATTTCTTGCACAACTACTTAAGCTCAATATAAAAACACAAGTATACATATTTCATGGATATAAGCTTTTAGTTATCTCTCTCTCTCTCTTCCTCTCTCTCAAGGTCATATTAATGACTTAAGTATCTAAGTAGGACTATCCTAATGCCCTCTAATATTTTCTTTATCTTATAGAATCTTTAACTAGGATTCTCTGAGAGCACCCAAACACCAATAATCAATCATTGATGGGTGTTGGTTGCATTTGTCTACGTGTGATTTGGGAATTTCCTTATCATTCATTTTTCAAGCAAGTTTTTGTAGGGATAAAATTCCTCCATTAGGGGGCTCTTGGCATGTTCATCCCTCTCAAGTTTTGTGATTTTGTATGTTTTATTTTATAAATTTTAATCTTTCATCATATGACTTAAAGTTTAATGAAAATTGCACGGGAAGTAAAATGGCATAATGCCATTCAAGCTTGAGGCGAAATGACCAAAATGCCTTCCAAGCGGCATGATTGCAACTCCAAACTCCACTTGAAGTCCTTCCTTTTCAAACGCTAGAATGGTTAATTTTCCCTTTTAACATATGTTGTAAGCGCAAATTGTAATATACATATATACACACACACAGGCAGACTCGTCGTTTTCAAAAAAGTAAAGCAGCATGTGATGGAGTATTTACTGTATCTAGGTGACCTTCTCAGGTCTCTAGTGGCTCTCTTGGCTTTTTGGTGACACCAATATAGCCGGACTAAAGTGGTAATGATAAGACAGTTGAAGCATGATAAATGGACTTACTGTGCACCATCTCGTTGAGGAAGGATTTCATCAGTGGCCGTGGAGGAAAATTTCTATGTTAAATCGCTGTTTCTGATGCAATTTGCTAGTGGGATGAGAAGAAAGGTTCGAAAATAGTGATAAGTCAGTGGCTGTGAATGATGAAGGCAACGTGCCAACAGAAAGGCTGAATTTCTTGTCGGATATCCATCAGCTGTGGAGAAACTGGGATCATCCACATGATTGAAGGAGGCTTGGCCTCTCTCCATCCGTTCATGTCTGCTCCTAACAATGCCCTCTGAGGGATGGTGGGCTCCTCAATGTGGTGCCGTCTGTGTCAGCATATCCAAAACATGGATTTCAAATAAATTAAATGAAATTGCCAATATATGCGTCTGTCTGTCTTTAGCTGCGCTCAGTCTGTGCACATGCTGATATGACATTGGGTCATGTATGTTGTGAAGCCGTTGCCAATTCAATCCGTCTTCCATCCTATGATCAAAGTTCTACACACGTGGACGCTGATTGATCACAGATCTGTGAGGCTAGGCTCCCTTTTTTTTTTTCGGTCATCCGCTGTGAAGATCTGCAAATGTTCAGATCTGAACCGCCTGGGATAGATGGTTCAGCATCTAGGCTACAAAAACCTGCGTAAGAGGGTGGTCATAACCAAATCATAATTCAACTGGAAAACTCTAATGTGCTTATTGTAGGGTGTTGTCGCATTTCAGGGCTCCATTGCAACAATGGGTTTAAACTGGGTTCGGTTCAATTCTAACCTTTTGAACCGAACCCGAAAATCGATTGTATTGAACTGGAGAAATGGAAAAAATTGGGTTGGCAAAATCGTGTTTGAACTGCCCTTATTTGTAATTTTGCTTGGATTGAGTTAAGGTGCTAGCAATTCAATCCAACTCAACCCCATTTCGCATGCCCACTTATTTTCTACACGCACTTTTTTAATTTTCTTGCATGTCCGTGTCGAAAATAAATCTCTAATTTTTTTATTATAGGTAAATTAAAATAAAAAATTTTCATAATTGACGCTATTAAATTAGTTTTTCAACTCCAATCATCAACATGAATTCATTGAACCTAATAAAAATTGAATTAAATTTTTTTTATAAATAAGGTTAGAAATGGATTTATCCAAACCCAAGTCAACCCAAACCGATCTGCACCATTACACAACTAGTTACAACTACATATTTATCCGCTTTACCACTAGTTTATTAGTTGTGCAGTGCCGTTTGCCGCATCATCAAGGAGAGCTTTACTGACAGGAATAAAGAGGAGTATTCCTTCCTATTATCCAAGTAATGTGACTCCACGTATAAAAATGACATCAATGAAAGAATCGATAACATTAGTATCAACCCAAACTATGGAATTCCTTAATATATACCTGCTTTAACTATTCAATCATTTTTCTTGTTTAAGAAAAAATCCTATCTTAAGTTGTTTTTTGTACTTTACCGGGATAAGAATTATAAAAGTAGAACGAACAATGTAAAGCTTGATGGTTTAAATTAACAACCTGAATTAGGGATTTGGTTGAAGAAGAAGATTTGTTTTCAATGCATGTAACATAGACAGGAAAAAAATAATACACATATCGAAGGAATCAGGTTAATTTTCGTGATTTATAAGAATCTATTTTGGAAAATTTTCATGGCTTCTTATGCAGATATCTACAGCATTTTTCTTTTGATCTACGAAAGCTTCTGATTTTCAAGTGCAAGGAGACCTGAACTGTGGGTGGGCATCTCAGGGGGTGGAGTACGAGCTCCACTTGCAAATTTCAAGTTGGGAGTCAGAGTCCTTTAACGGCTTTAGCAATGGTCAGATGGTGGCCGAATATGTACAGGTGAAATGCAGAAGGGCAGTCATCCTCAAGGGGGCCTACTGTTGAAATGGGCATTCTTCACGCTGTAGATGGCCGGCTTCGCATCAGAGGACCGTCCTACGTCCTATCTATCTGCTTTTGGTCATCTTCCTTAGCCAGCACGAGCTGTACTGCTGCAAGGTGGGTAATAAGGAGCAGGCGTCCTTTTTTCTATTCTAACCAACTGCGAGAGCATGTACCGATTACGTTGCACTGCCTTTGCTTCAGAGCGGCTTCGGTGTGAAAATCAGTCGAGGGGTTTGCCTTGTGTTCAAGGTCAATCCCACGGCATATAATATTTAAAATATAATTTAACTCGTTAAAAATCAGCCAAATCACATTTCAATATGGGCTGAGACAAATAAAAATTATGATATCATATGTTTATCAAAATAAATATGATATAAGATACTTTTAACAATGCAAAAAAACATTTATGTTCATTTAGTCAAAATAAATATATTTAACGATTAAGATTATATACATAATATAATATATGTTGTTTATAATGAAAAAAAATTGGAATCGTTAAACTTCATCTCCATAGTTTTCTTCGTGTGCAACCATCTGATTTGGATAATTTTTAACATCTACTATTTAATTAATGTTTTAAATATTATATACGGTTGGATTATCCTAAAACATAATTTTGACTCCTTAACTGACTTTGGAACCCACGGGACATCCCACCCAAGCCGCTCCGACCCTTTGCTTTGCCGTTCAGGTGCTGCAAGTAATGCCTGCCGCCAAAAAGACACAAGCCAGCACAGCACAATTATTGTTAGCGTCAGGAGGAGGATGGATATTTTCACCAGCCATACGTGCGTAATTTTTAAATTCTTTCACTTCGAAATTTTGCTTCCCCTAATAAAAGAACGGCCCACAATGTGCACTCTAAATATCGAGACCTGCTCGAGAGCCGCGCAGCATGCACCGGACCCATTGTTTACTTGTAACAAAAACAGTACATGATGTGTTGAGCGATGCAGGTCATGGCATCTTTAGCCGGTTGTGTTTAAGGCAAGCTTTAGTGAGTCTCATTGCCCGTCTTTAGGCATATGAAATTATATTATTCCACATCTAACAAGCCTATCCCCACCCCCTCTTCGAATTCTCTTAATTAGTACATTTCCTGCTCTTAGTACATTTGTAAGATAATAAGATTCGATCTTGTCTCCCTACCTCCTTAGGTTGGCATATGTAACGCTGGTGAGATGGATAATATTAATGGATCTATTTAATCTCACTTAAATGAACAAAGTGTGGAATGAAATGGAAATGAAAAATATCAATCATATTAGTAGAATAAGGGGCAATATTTCTGCAAGGTGAGTAAATATAAAATAGACAGTAATTAACAATAATAAATAATATTATAGAGGAAAATTATTATTAGAGTAGATGGGATAGATAAAGATCATATTAATTTACTGTTGGCCTTTGAATTGCATTTATCTACCTTTGTTGGTCTTGCCCAAATACACCAAATAAGAGGAATCAATTGGACGACTCCTGTAAACTTCGAGTGGCGGGCAAGACAATCCTAGTAAAATGAAAATGGCGGCACTTGAATGTCTCAGTAATGAATCCATGGCATCGGTTGCAGCGTAAATTCTCACCATTTTCAAACATATTAGATGTTAAACAAATTTAAACCATTCACCATACGCACCTCTTTTTATAATACTGAAAATTAATTTGACTGAACTTTTGTATGTATAGGACATATCAAATCAAAATTTATTAGATTATTTAAAAATAAATTTTTGAACATTGAGGCCCACCACCTGAATTTATGATTAAAATAATTGTTGATATTTTAACTAAATGTATAGTTTCGAATATTCTGGTTGAATTGAATCTGACTGCATTTATGAAGAAAAGCTAAAGGGGGCATAGTGCAACCAATACCATGGAATCATTGCTACTATAAAATTGTCCCCACCCCTTCCTGCGTCCTTGAAAATCAAAGAGCCATCTATCACATGCTGGAGAGTGGTAGTGCTGCCCCTCAAATGAAATCTCCCACCAGCCGTTGGTTCCCACTCTTCTTTATTCTTGTCTTATCACTCGTCTGTACACAACCCGTTTGGGCGTATGTTGGTGTCGCTTTGTCACATCTGGCTCATAAAGCATGACGTCCAAGATTCCGACCCATACATTGTGCCGAAAATAACATGACCCAAACAGGCTTCCAGTACAATAAAAGCCAATGCCCAACCAACCAAAGCCTCATTGAAGTGCGTACGAAACCATGCATGAGCTGGACTTGGCACCACGTACATTTCAAGAAATAGTTACTTTCTCATGCAATGATTTGGTGTGTTGATGTGGCGTGGCCTACAGATAAGTGTGACCATCTGTGGACAGCCGTGGATTTGGGATGAGATAAGCCCTCTACTGAAAGTGACCCACCTTTTGTCCCATGCCATTTGCGGCCATCAACATCCCTTTTTCCACATTAATTTGATGCATACATTGCACAGCAGCTGGATGGTCCATTACACATGGTTTGTATGGTTGCCACGTATTTATCTAGGCACGCCAAATAGACTCTCAGCTAGCCTTTTTTTTACATCTGTAGGGCACGCCATCTTTTTCTACTTTTTGACTTGCACCACTACACGTTGAGAAGAAGCTGATCGTTGTCGTTGATGATTTGCATGCACTGTGCTTGGAGGATGCCGACTCTTCGGGTGCATGTTTTCAATTTCAATCCGATGTACTTAACACCATGTTCCCAAATTCAAATTAGAGACAGGAATCTGTCTCCCCACTGTTACAACTTTTAAGTGTCTGCTTATTGGCCTTCACATGCATCCGGAGTATAAAATAATTAAACGATGCTAGCCATTAGGAATGATGATACTGGCAGCAGTATTTGCTTTACCAAGGCCTTATAGTGTTTAACATTTTAGACACGAAATACAAAAAATGAAACCATTTCAAAGGATATTTTGGAAAAAAATTACTAAAACACGGAAATACGGGCCTACTTGCCAAGTTAGTTGTGACTCCAAGAAAAGATTACAAAATATTAAAATGGAATTACAGGCTTACAGGAAGCCCGCAGAGGTCTGGGTTGCATGTAAAAAAATTCCAACCCATGTGAAAGAAATAAAACCCATCTGAGGGACAACCGGAATTTTGTGCAGCAGCGTCGGGATTGCTGAAAGAAAATACGTCCACCTCCCACTATACCCATAAAGACCACTCGATCTCAACCTGCTCGACGAAATGAAATGTTCCGATCACTCTTCTCTCAAGCAACAACAAGTGCAAGTGCATTCGGTGCTACCGAATTCCACATATTTCGGCCTAGCACCAAATAGATTTTGTGCACATATATGATCCCAAGGCTGTTAAGTTGCAGCCCACGTGCGGCACATAACACGAATCGCATCATTCGTGCCCGCCAAGAAATAGAAATTGAAAATGCAAACATAAAAAAATCGCATGCCATGTCGCTTGGGAATGATGCTTTCGACTTTACTAGCTACAAAATTAGCATGGTGAATCTCTGTGGCAGATACCCCATACGCCAAAAAGATAATGCGCACTTTTGGAGATGTGGGTAGGTTGGCAATGCCATTAATTTCTTTCTTTAATTTTAATCAACGAACTTCCATACCCTCATTAAAAGCAAACGGTTGTCGAGATCAGTGACATCACGCCCTTTCGCATGGCAAGCCTCCTCCTCTCCTTTAATGGCCGGTGCAGATTTAGAAGCGTTCTCCTTTCTCTCACACTGTCAAAACAGGCCCTTGGAGGTGCTTTTTTGGGCTCCGCCACGTTGTGAATGTTACTGCTCTTCGCATGCACATGACCCATTTACTTTGGGGTCATTGTCCTTGGCACACGGCATGGGCGTCACATCCTTGCCTTGAATTGATGAACTTTTGTGGGGACGATTTGGAACGTTGATCATGCCTTTCTAGGTTTTTAATCTTAGATTTGTTGCCCAAAATTGGATCACTATGATAATTCACAGTTTTTTTTTCCTGCCTACCTACCCATACATAGTGAAGGCTTTTTTTCTCTGTGGTCGGAAAAGAAAGAACATGCTTCACACAGCGAGGTTGAAGATCATGTTTCCCACATGTGGACTGACTCTGATTATTTTGCAAGTCATTGTAGTCCAAAATCGACAACAGTCTATTAAATGGACGTTACATGAATCACGCCTGTGGAGTCTATACATGGGCCACACCATCGAAGATAATGCGAAGCAAATCAAATAACTTGAACATCACGTGGCGCTTTATTCCATGAATCAGCCTTCTTGTTTTGTCAAATCATCCAACTTCTAAGGTGCAAGAACTAAATTTATGCAAGCACCATGTGCGAGGAGACGCTGTAACTACCTTTTAGTAACTCAAATTTCACTGACTTGTGATGGGAATAGTTAGCATTTTGTTTTTATTTAGTCCAATTCATTTTCATTAGTTGAACTTCCTTAATTTGGAGCTTATGCCCAACAAAAAGGAAGACGATGCAAACGCAGAGAATTATGTGTGAGAGCATTTGTTCCAACCTTTTTGAGCCAAAAGCTTTCCATGGCCACAGCATGAGCCAACATAACTTTATTTGCCACTCGTTGGACAACACAATAATGCGAGGACGAGTACAAGGCTTAGAATTCGAGTAAGCTACTCTAAGTCACATGACGCTTGGATTTTACTGGAGAGAAAAAAGTCATCCGTTGTCATAAACAGTGGTGGATCCTGGACCTTGATGCATATTATTCATACAACCAAATGTCTACATTTGTTTTTGGTACTGATTTATCAAGCTCATGAAGAGAAAGAAGAGGAAAGTGGCATTTCAGACGGTACATATGCAGCAGAATAACTGTAGCATAGCGTATGGCATAAGACAGTTGCATGTGCGGTGCAGCAAACAGTTATTATCTATGTTTATGGAATTCTTTGACTTGTCCCACAAAGCCTTGTGTAGGTAACTAGTATATTTTAACAATTAATTGCAGTAAATGTAAGATATAACTAATTTTCACACTAGAATGTAGGCAAGCCCTTTGGACTAACCCAGGAAGAATATTCCTCTTCCATGGACTCCCATGTGGTAACATACAAAGGTCCTTGGCACGAGTAGTGATGAAAATAAAGAGTTGCTAGTGCATCTGAAATAAAAAGGTGGAAGAAAGCAAGCATCGCCATCATTAAGTAAAACTATTTAACCAATAGAAATATTACATCTAGTTTGTAGCGGCCTCAACATGCAACATGCGGATACTATTTGAGTACGTAATTTCATGTTCACAGCTCCACTTGCAGTAGATGGTGGGCGCAGACAGTGAAAGGGAAACTAGAAGATTCCAACCTAGGCTGCTTAGGTTTGGTAGGCTAGCTAAAGTGCCCCCACTCTAATTCCACTTCACCCAAAAACAAAACTGTGGTGTCGAATACATACGAATTGAACCCCAAGATTACTTGAATTGGATCAAATCTAATTCCAATCAACCTCTTTAGGTTGAAATTGGCTTACTTTATTTCAAATAACAAGAGAAGAATTAAGTAATCTCCTCTTTCAAGGATTATTCCTTTCAAGTTCGGTCTTCCACGTGTTTATTTAGGGAGAAAGGAAAGTTCATGGGAAAAAGAAGAATTCACATCCTCGAGTATCATATATAAGTATCCGATGACCTAATTTGTTATCATTATCTATGCTATACTATTTTTTTTCTTTAAATTTAAAACGATCTCATATATGCATCATTTCTTTTTCACTTTCAAAGTAATTTTTTTCCTCAAGAGGAAATTAGTCAAAATTTTCTGCTTAGTATCTTTATTTTTTGAGGACATGTTTGAAGATTAAGGAAAGATTCAAAAAATAGAAAGAAAAACAATGAAATCTTAAAAAGGAGAAGAAAACGGAGGAAATTAATCAACTCAATCCATATTCCATTCCATGTGCATATAAGTATATAATATTCCCAGCCGAAATCAACCCCTGTCCATTCCAAAAATCAATTTTCTTGGCGAAAACGCAACCTGATCCAATCTATGTTGGCATAGACTATACCATGTTCCATCCTGGAAATGTATAGTACTGGACACTGTTCCTTGATTAATGCCTGTTATTACTAACAGTTGGGGATAACATCACAACATCTAGTTGTCTTTCACCCACCATCTTTGGACCAATTGCTTCTTCACAGACAATAAAGACAAATCACGCACGCCAGATATGAGCCCAACCACTGCCCAGATTCAAGTGGCTAGGATCAAGCTTCTTGTGTCGTTCCACACACGCCATGACACATCAAAAACATTGATCTGGATAGCCGTATGTTGTGACCCACATGTCAAAATAGACAAGCCATTTGCTTGTTATCCGTAAATTGTGTAGAGAAAAAAAGTGAATGGGCGTGAGGTGTCGGCTGCACTAATGGAAGCTTCGCGGTTTCCATGCCACTGGAAATGACTTGTGATGGAGACTATCTTAGCTTGTTTGGACCACCTAAGTAGATTAAGATAAGGTTTTTGGTGATAATAAGATAAGAGCTGGTGAGAACCAAGATAGTTTGTGTCTCATAAAGGGCGACATCACTATCTTTATAAGTGCAGCTTTGGGATTGATTTGCCCAAGAAAGCATTTCTTTAAATGACTGTAATACCCATCACTTGCACCCCACACATCCGAATATCGCCTCTGCTTGCTTATGTTTTTGTTGCCTGTGGCACTGCATGCAGGCAAGTCTTCTAATGCGGGGCACTTGCTTTTGGCCAATAATTCAACATTGCCCATCATGGGTGGCCTACTTGACACGATATGAATTGGTCCACCCGTATTATTGCTGCTAGTTACGGAGTCTATGCTCCCAGCAATATGGGTCTTCAGACCTTTGAGGAGTAAATATGAATTGGTCCACACCACTGTGACACTTATCTTTTCTTAATAATTTGACTTTTTGTTATTATTTATGATCATTAATTTTTTATCCTAAAATGACTATTTATTTTTTATCATTGTTTACTTCACAACTAATAACACTACTAATTATCATGTTAACAGCCTGTATTTTTTCTTTAGCATTTTTATCTTTTTCCACTATTAAGCTCTATTTGGATGGTATTAGTAATACACACACATTAGTTATACATTTTTTGAGATAGATATAAATTTAATTATCATAGTAATCTTGTTTTTATATTATTATCTATAATTTTAATAATTTATTTTTACTTTTTATTACAAATCTTACATTACTTAATTCACTTTCTAATATATTAAGAGTATGATAAATTGAATTTTGTCTCATCCAACTTGAAGAGCTCATGGTGTAACAAAAGATGAATTTTTCGTAGAAATCTATAGTGGTAGGGGTATAAAGCCGGTGTGGTATGGACTTGTACTCTTCAACTCGTCTTGAGCCTAGGATTTAATTATATATATGTAATGTAATTGCTAGTGGGAGTGTGCAATCAATTTAGTAATTACTCATCTTTCTCCTTTTAATTATACTTGTCTTTGAGATAGTAAATTTTTTCTTCTTCTATGAGTAATTTTTTATGTAAATTGATGTGTTATTATTGTGTTTTCCATTGCCTATCACATTCCTTTTTTTCACATAATATAATCTTTAAAATAGTGCACTTGCAATGTTAACACAACCCTTATATATCCCATCCAAATGGGAACCTAAAAGCACCATTAAATCGTCATCTAAATAGAGAATGCAAATTCTTGCCATAACTACACCAAGAACATAGAAATAGATAATGGACACTAGTGCCTGGCAAGTACAAATATGTGGCATCTGATTCACTTAACAAGAGAGAAAATTGAGAATGAAAGGAAGATAAATACACTAAATTTATTTCTTTTGCTTGATAACGATGTCTTGTTGACATCACCTTACACCTTTTTAAACTTTTTTTTGTTTAGTTTTTTTTTAAAAAAAAATATACGAACACACGCAATTATGGAATAATAAAAAAAACCGTAAAAAATCAGAACGAGCATGGAAAAGTCCGTAGAGTTTGCTTTATTAGAACAGTAAATATCACGAGAAATTAAAGGGAGATTGATAAAACAAGCTTTTTCCTCTTACCCAGACGAAGCAGCCTGAGCTTTTGCCTTCCTATCCTCCGGGTGCGGCATTTTCATTTTCCCAATGCAAAAGATCTTCATGTTGACCGCGACGTCACTGCCACTTCAGCTTTGACGATTTGTCAAGCTTTGCCAGCTCATAGCATAAGTATAGCTCACATGCAGCCATTAATTGCCCACTTTCTGCTTTTCCTGCGGGTGTACGAGCGTTACGAAGTTATGGGGATATCGCTGCTAAGCATGTGTTTATGAACTGTAACTGCTTTAATTTGCTGTCTGATGATTCATTGGATTCTCATTTTCCATTGTTAACTCAACTTTTTATTTTTTACAGCTCATTCATTCGGCGTTTATCTATTTCTTTCACGATCAAAGCTGAAGTGGGGCTCAACACCTAAAAATATACATCCGCAATTTAAGTAGGGTTTGCGAAGGTTATCAGCCGGCCAATAAGCTCTAGCCAAATCAACCAATCATATTTATCCTCCTAGGGAGGTTTTATTTAGGCCGTAGACTATTTACGGCTGGACGCAACGGATCCATGTCCGGATGGAGGCAGCACGAGTCCTGCTCCTGCTGCTACTCAGAGGTAGGACCCCCTATCCATTCTAGTCTTTCTCGCCCTTCATGTGCCGGGGAGCAAAGGCAACGCATGCGCTGCTCATTTCCTAGCATTTATGACTGATGCACTGCTCATTTTCCTGCCATTTATGACTGACGCATTGAAGATTTCAGTGCAACTGCATGTATACGGCAGGCACGTCGCAGGAATCCAATTGATATCAGGTGATGGCTTCGGCACTGGGCAATTTTCTCACCCACAGCCTCACGCCCTTAACATGACACGAAATGCCAATTTCTAACAAAATACTTCCATGATCAGGGGCAACGGGCAAGTGAGCAAATAAAGAGCGACTGTCAGGGCCATTTATGTGACTTCGAGATCGAGCTGCAGCAAACTACGCGTGCCGGCTACAAGAGTACTGGCTCAGCCTTTGTTGCTGGACATGCTAGACACTTGAGCATGAAATCTATCACTTTTGAGTCTTGATGCAGTTTTGTGTGGATGCGTGTGGAAGTACATTAAACCCCTATGCCTATAAAGAATGGGAGAGAGGGAGAGAGACAAAGGGGTCATCCGAGGGTAATGCTCCTATGCTTCAAACAACAAGTACTTAAAAAAGAGAGAGAGAAGAAATCTTAAATAAACAAAATGTGGGTGTAGCTAATACATGTCCGTTGCCCTCGGCTTGTACCTAAAATTCGTTTTATATTTGCCCCTTATAATATAAATGAGTGATTATCAGATTGGCAAAAGGCATTGATATTTTTTGCTCAAAAAAAAACAAACCATAAAAACATATGTTTTTATTTCGTTGATCATCCCTTTTCCGCTTTACCTGCATGGATGTCCCATTCGGAACTCAAACGTCCTATGGATGCGAGATGATTTTTGGCACCAACTGGTGCAATTTTGGGGATAGCACGGGTTGGATGGCCCACCAAACTGGTTTCGGTGGTTTTCAAATGTATCTTTCCATGTCTGTTTTTTCTTTTTCGAGGGTCGGTGCGGTTTGCTTCCACGCGGGCTTGGGATCCTATCTGGCACGTCACGCCATTCCCTACTCATGAGGGATCAGGCAACATGGTTGGGTAGTGGACGGCCATTTCCGATTCTCTGTTGGCTCATCTTCTTCGTTTTGCTTGCTCCAAAATGAAGTCGGAGGACAACGCTTGGCCCCAAAAAATTCAAATTGCTCAGGCAACTAATGTTATCGCTCATATTATTATTGCTGACAAAATTTTCATTCATTTCTTTTTCCTTTTCATCTAACAAATTACGCCAGAGTATGAATGCTTTCCGTGCCGAATTTCAACTTTCAATCTTGGAGTGTTGACAATGTCACCGTTTCTCTTCGCTTTTTGGTGAGTGATCGTACAAATCTCTGCGAGCCTTGTTTTGTACAGCAATAGGAAACGGTTGGCAGCTGTGAGTCAGTCATGGCCGATTACGGATGATATTAATTGGAATTTAACGCCATGCGCGTCCTCCACAGGCACTAAGCATGTGCCATTTATCGGGCAGTAGATGGCCCACTTCAGGGTAGCCATTGCATCAAATCAGGTTGATGGGATGATTCGGACCCCTAATTATTGGAAGACTGCTGCCGTTGAGTTTTGGACCACTGCCTCTATTTTGCACTTCAATCCTTCATTTCTCATTTTCTATCTTTTCAATCAGGTCCATGTGCACCGTGTCCCATTTGTTTGGACGGTCATTAGTGGACCGAGTACAACCCTTCACGCGTTTTCCAATTACCCTTCGTGACCTTATAAAACGATTCTGTCGGAAAATAATTGCAGCCTGGCAGTAGTCAAGCAGTCTATGATCAAAACATGTGGCCTCTATAGATATTCTTTTACCATCATTTCTTTAAATACAATCCAAATTAAGAGTTCGTTTCCATGGGGTGGTTTTGAAATTAGATATATTACCAAACTGTACTTGAAAAATACACAAATTTCAACAAAATAAGAAATGAAATTAGTAAATTAGATTTTTCAACGAAAAATAATAAAAAATTAAAAATACAAGTAATGAAAAAAAATACATTTGTTAAAAGTAGCTGAGAGGTGTCACATTATTTTTAAAAGAAGCATAAAAGGGGTGCATTCAGTTTCAAATGCACGCAAACACTCATGGATTTAAGATTATAATTAATAATTGTTTAAAATAAAATTTACATCTACACAGAAAATACATTGTTAATAATCTTTCTCTACTCGTCAATCAGTTTGCTTTGCAAAGAAAAGATAATTAAATACGAAAACAATGAATATGTTTAGAAAGGCTTCGGTTTTAAAAGAAAAATAATAGGCGGTTTAGATTTCATTGGCAGCGACCGTCATTAGCTAACATAGCAGATGCGCGCACTTGACATGGTAGGAAGTTCTAAGTAGTTGAAGGTTGTAAAATCTTAGATTTTTCCGTGTTTTAGACTAATTGTTGTGAAAATTATTCAATCTTTTAACATGTTCAATGGTAGAAAACAATGCAAGCAAAAAGATTCCTGAACGAGGGATGAATTCATTCGTGGAAATCCAGAGGACAATTTTTCGTATTAGATGGATAAAAGAATGGGTCCGTCCCTCGTGCGCCTGACTCAAGTGCACGGAAGGTGGGCTGGCAAATGTAATCGATTTCCTTGACCGACCATTCGGTGCATGTTGGTGGGGATTGTCATCTGGAAATGCACTCGAGCGAGTTGCTGATTCATCAATTGGGTTTCAGGACTTTTTACTGTGGATTGCAAAAATGCACTCGATGTCATGGAGATGTGATTAAATGCGGCCAACCCACCCCACCCCCATCACGACGAGCCGCCGAACAGGAGAGGCTACACTCTAACTAGCCTGGATTCTGCCACAACCGTTTCTTCTTCGGGTGCGTGGCATGCATGGCCGTCTCCATCAATACACGTCCATCTCAAGTGCTCCTAGTTTGGGCCCTGGGATCGTTCTCAGTCAGAGATCTTCACAGTATTGAAGACTTTATAACATTCAATCAGGGGCAATCGGAGGGTTTTTCAGCGTGTGCTAACACCCTCTACGTGGTAGTCGGTACCAGCCTAGCAGGACATTTATCAATATCCTCAATAACTCTGCGTTTGAAAAACACCCTCCAATTCAAACACGCGCCCTAGAAAAGGTTAGGGGCTATTTGATAGTTGACGTCTCTTATGAGTTATAATCGCAATATCATATTGTTTTTGTTTACTTTATTTTCAACTATCATTTTCAATTTTAGTCACCTTATTTTATTTTTCTTTTTTAAGTTCCATTTATTCTCCTCTTTCCCATCTGATTTTTCCAATTCTCAAGGAAAGTCAAAGCAATGATGTATCTCTGTGGTGTTGCAGGAAAATCGCAGCAGACAACTACGTGCTCTGCATCCAAAATATAAAAAAATCAAAATGTGGCCGGATGTTAACGAGCCTGAATAGTCACCGTTGATTTGAGACTTTATTTATTTATTTTCGTCCATGCAAGCAAAACTGACGGTATGCATTTATATGGAATATAAGCTAGACGTAGCTTAAATTAAGTGTATCTTGATGAAAGACACCAAGAATAGCTTGTGGTGTGGCCAATCCGATTTGCAAATGCTGAAATTTTTCATGAGCAGTATGAGTCGCAAACTGGGCAGGAGGTAAGAAATTATGATGGTTTTCAAATTGACGGGTGTCTAAAATCTAGAAATGTTCAGGATCTTCTGTATTTCTCCCTTTCATCTCATGTGTCGCAGATGAACCAAGGCTAGTTGAATCATTTCTTTGGGATCGTTTGGCTGCCTGCGTCATTGAAAGCCATCCAATGATTGCGTGAGAGAGAGGCAAAGTGGACTGTTGGTAATTTATGTCAATAGGCGAACTGTCCACGTCATTTATGAATGCTTCAGATCGAATGTTTGCTTTATATGATTTCTGTAAAGCGATGACAAGCATATGTTTTTTTTTTATTTTTTTTTTAATTTCCTTTTTAAACCTTGTTGCTTTTAGTACTCGTTAACATGATTATCAACATTTTGTTGTGCTTTTATCAAGAAGTTTATCGAATAAAGGTTTCGTCTCATGATGGGCTTTGGTCGCGTGTCAGATGTAACACGCAATCAATGATTGATATATTGCAATTTGTGGGAAGATATTTTCCCGTCTAGACAATGCTCAAATACTTTTCTGATTGCAGTGTTTTATCTCTGTACTTTCTTTTACGCCGTTAATTAGATGAATGTTAAGCTTATAGAGTGTTTGATTTGGCAAAACTGGAACTTTACCTCAGTAAATGGACAAAAAAGTATATCACAAGAGAGAAGACAGTGTCAACAAAACAATAAATAAAAGTAACATATATTAACTGAAAAAAAAATAAAATTGATGATAGAAAGGGTATTCTGGAAGTTGAACATGAGTGGGAAATATTTTTTCAAATAAAAATGGAAATGAATAGTCCCTTTTCAGCTCAAACCTTTGCGAGTAATTAAAAAGAGTAGAAATAACAATACTAAAGACAATGTTACTCAGGTGGTATATAAAAATAATATATAGATATATATTACAAAATTAATAATATAAAAGATGAATTTGGCTAGAATCAGTATTATGGAGAAAAGGAGTATCCTTGATTAGATAGATGGAAGAGAGGTGAAAAAAATAAAAAATAAGGAAAAAGATTAAAAAAATGATGTGATGTGGTAAAGTACAGTAATTGAAAATTTAAAAACAAGTAAAGATAAAAAAATTATCTAAAAGAAAAAATGAGATACAATGATTGATATTTTCTAAATAAAAGCATTAGACAGCAAAAGTATCATATCAAATTAAAGAGTTTTTAACTCAATTTTCTTTCATTCATCCTCTATTGGTAAGCAAATACGCACCTTACTTAAATAGAAAATTAAGTATGTTTGGCAATGGGAAAAAAGTTTTTATTTTTATTTTTTTTGGGTTTCACCTATCTTGATTGATGTATTATTTAGCTGTCATAATAATTATACATTCAATGTTTATTTTTTATTCTTTTAATCTCAAAAATTTATCCATTCCATGTTTATTCACTTTGTTTCAATGATTCTCTCCCATCTTATTACATCATTTTCTTATTTTTTTCCTACTCCACCTTTTTTCTTTTTCATGTTCTTTTCAACGGTTTTCTAGTTCCCCACTAAAAATTGGCTGAGAAAAAGTGCCATTCGAGCAACCTGTCGGACAAGCGTGCATGGACAGGTTACTTGTACGCATTCGAGCTGTTATCCACGGAAACTTGGATCCTCTGGCTAAAAGTTGTTGAAAGGTTATTCCGAGTTAGAGATTCGGGGAGACCCAGTGCTCGTTAGCTCTAAAAGGAGATGAATTTTATGGCTTATATAAGTTTTCAATTGAGACAAATTTCAAGTTAGGTAAATTAAATAGCCACCAACATGGTGTATAAATTGAATTTAATTTATCCATTGTTGTAGGCTCCAGAGGGACAATATTGGCCAATAATTTTCATGGTAGCATAAGGGGGGAATTATATTCAATGTCGCGCTTACCGTAACCAATTTACCCGGAAGATATAAAAAATTTCAGTCTGACGTCATGTTTTAACGTTTTTCTTTCTCCAGTATCCCGAGGGATGCAAGGAGCCTCCGATGAACAGCACGATCAAGCCATCCACAAGTTTCACCTTCCAGGCAGAAAAAATCGATAAGTAAATGACAGAGCCCGCATCCGACCATTGATCGGGACCGATCCAACTCTAGACCCCACCAGACGACGGCCACGATCACATCTCACGCGCCTGATAAAACCCACCAGCCATCCACTTCTCAATTCACTCCCGATTGAAAAACAAACCCACGCAAACGAGATATTCGCGATAAATGCAAACGAGCAGAAGAGGGAAGGAAGCGGAGCAGAGACAGCGGCAAGCGATGGCTTTGGCGGTCGCCAGGCAACGCCGCATACACTCCCAAAGTTTATAACAGAGCTCTCTCGGGTTTTCAAAGCAGCGGGAGAGAAACGCAGATCGTTGCTTCGAACCTTCCCATAAATGGTAATTTATTTACGCTTCTGCCATCCGAGCAAGTCCCTGCCTCCTTCGCTAGCGACCGTCGCATATATTAATGCTCCCATCCCTATAAATACCCATGCATCTCTCTCCCAAACAGACGCTCTGACGCCATGCCAAACCTCCACTACCAAACGCCTAAGATTCCTTTCTTAGGAAGGAGGAGAAAACCCTAGATCTCCATCACTCCATCTTTCTCCTCTACCGCTCTCCCTCCCTCCCTCCCTCCCTCCCTCTCGCGCGCTCCGTCGCTGGAAATGCGAGTGCGGGAAATGCATCCGCTCTGCTGCATCTCGCTCGAGAGCGCAGCCATCTCCGAGCAGAGATCGCCGGCCCGTTTCCTGCTGAGATCCGAGGACAATGCCGGGAAAGAGCGGGGAGCTGACGCGAACGTCGCCGGAGTGCTCTACAAGTGGACGAATTACGGCAAGGGATGGAGATCGCGGTGGTTCTCGCTCCGGAACGGTTTGCTGTCGTACTCTAAGATCCGAGGATCGGAGATCGTCCCTGTCTCCGACGAGGTTCGCGTGATCGGCGACGCTTCCGTCCGTCTAACCAGATGCTGCAGCAGCAGCAGCAGCGCCAGCGGGAGAAAGATGGAGCAGACGACGGTTAGTGTCGTGCACCTCAAGGTAGGATACGGGAGAAATACGTAGTTTTTATACGCATATCGTCTGCTGGAAGTCTTTCGACTTCTGTTAAAGCAAGATCATCAGGAAAAGTGGAAAAACACGGGGAAAAAATCTTCCATCTCCGTCGTGGATTTGCTCTGCTTTTAGCATGCTTGTAGTCTGAAGGCTTGGATAACCGAGCTGGAAGCGGTCTAGTGACCATAGGTTTCCTTCCCACAGCATAATCTCTCGCTGGCTTCTGCCGCAAACTGTAAGAACTTGAGTTGTATTGTTCAGGGTACGACGCTTTCTTTAGCGTTTTAACGCTTTTCTCTGTGCTGGCATGCTTTCGACCCTCGCTTTTCCTAATAGCTGGAAAATGAGTAATTTTTTAAGCTTTTTTTACTGTTTACTCGTCGTTAGTCTGGGTGTGGGTCACATCAGCTGGTTCGTCTAGGCTTCGGTGTGCTACATGTTGGATGGGAGTGTGGGTCACATCACAGCTCACGGTTTCTTCTTGTTTCCATTTTTAAATTCTCTCCGCGGTGTTTTGCATCGTCATATCCAATGCGTTGTTCGTTGATCTTTTCTTCTGCTTTGGAGCCTGCTGGATCCGAGCATCCGTGGAAGGATCAGGAGGGAGAGAGGTACTTTCTGACCTGCGTGGAATGAAAGGGGTTTTGCGGCCTTTTCCTTGTCTTGATTTTGGATTCTGGAAGATGGTTTATTTTTTTCTCTGTAGTTGGATCTGCTGAGTCTCTCTGTGCGGTAGTTGCAGCATTGCCGTGCTACCCACTGTGGGATTGTTTGAGGCTTTATGTATGGTTTTTCTTTGCGGTTTCGTTGTTTTGGGTTGGATCAGCGAAAAACTTCAAAGAGCTTTGGTTGGTTTTACTTATTCGGGGTTTTATAGGTTTTAAGTGGGAAATTTATTTCCATTTTAAGTGACGGTTGCTTTAAGGGAAGGGTTTCTGTCTATCCTAGTGGAGATAAATGAAGGGTTTTACACTTATTTAACTCGCTTTATTTCTTTTAACTTTGTCTTTGGATACTTCGTTCATCTGGTTTTTTCGGTCCCAATTCGGGATCTTTCTTCCCTTCCCAGTGTGAATGTGGTGACCTGTCCCATGTTTTTTCTGCAATTGAATCAAGAGATGCTGCCGTTTGGTACGCTTGTTATTCTTTCTGTCTATTGTTTGTCGGCTATTTAACTTAAATTATTCCGACGGCAATACGTTATGAATGTATTCATTCTGTTCAGGAGTCAAATCATTGCCCGTGGATTCGGATTAACAATCTATAACTGTAAAGCCTTCTCCAAACACATCGTTCTTCAGAAACTGTGTTTAAAGGTTTTTGATCCACATTGGTATGAAGACAAATCATCCGACCAAATCAAAAACATCGGTTCAAATGAATTCCTCGTTTCGTTTGCTTTTTCCTTGGTTTTAAACATACCCAGTGACTATTCCACAAAATTATTTCTTAAGCGTGCGTTTTCTAAGGAAATGTCTATGCGGGCTTACTATTCTTGGAAGCTAAATAACCCTTCTTTTCTTATGCCCTAGGTTTCTTCATTCCGTGAAAGCAAGTCGGACGACAGGCGATTCTATATATTCACAGCTACAAAGACACTTCATCTGAGGACCGATTCAAAGAAAGATCGTGTGTCTTGGATTGATGCCTTGGTATCTGCCCGAAGCTTGTTTTCGTCGAGACCATCGTTGAATGGTACGATTTCCTTCCACAATGATGTCTTCCTTTCGACTGAAAAGCTGAGAGCGCGCTTGCTTAGAGATGGACTTGATGAGGCACTGATCAGCGACTGTGAACTGATCATGCGGTCAGAATTTTCAGAATTGCAAGGACAATTGAAGCTTCTTTGCGAGGAACGGTCCAACCTGATTGACACATTAAGACAGTTGGAGGTATCTTACTGTATTGTTGTTAAGTTGATTTTTTTTTTGGGTGGTATTTTGCTTAGAGCTGGCTTTATTTTTCATGGCTGATAACCTACAGACTAGATGTTGGAAGACACTTACATGATTGGCAATGTCTCTGAATTGTATTATCTGATATTTTAGAACTGACTTCTGCGCACGTATGCTGACAATTGGTGACAAATAAAGAAGCCCCTCTGCCAAGTATTATGGATCTCATAGCATTTCTGGGACTGAACGACCCTAGGGGCAATTGATACATGTGAAGGCCATGCGCATAATTCATTGAAGTGCTAAGTGACCATACATGACTCTTTTAAAGGAATATTTTTCTTCTTCTTCTTCTTCTTCTTCTTCTTTGTCTACTTGGGTTTGCTGGCTGTGTTAATGCTGGTCAATTTTGCTAACCTTGAATGGTCTGTGAGATCAGTGATGATTGCAGACTCACTATCAAGTTTGTTTAAAATTTTGGTCTGTCTAATATCTTTGACCACGGATTGTTGAGAAGTAGATGATATGATTCTTAAAATCCTTTGATTCTACTGGAGGTCAACATTCCCAACATTTTCAAAAAATGTCTCATATCATGCTTGGGATGAG
The DNA here is from genome assembly GCA_036873735.1 of Pouteria campechiana. Taxonomy (NCBI): domain Eukaryota; kingdom Viridiplantae; phylum Streptophyta; class Magnoliopsida; order Ericales; family Sapotaceae; genus Pouteria; species Pouteria campechiana. Next base: position 53,353 of record JAYJMB010052852.1, read on the forward strand.
ACAAAGGGCTTGCTTTATGGTAATGTATTCACATAGGTTCACAGAGGTTAAACTGCTTGATATTTCGCTTATCTTATCTAGGTACTGAAAGTTGTATTATAACTGTTCACTTTTTGCTTCTTTAAGTTATGGTTCATATATAGCTTAACCTATTACTTAACTGTCAACTGATTGATATGTTTTGAAACTTTACTAGACAAAATTTAATATTTATGGCATCAATATTCCTTCTTGATGCAAGAAGCAACACTAATCTATGCATTTATATTTGTTGTTGTTGTTAATATTATTATTAGTTGTGGTGTGGTTACTGGAGTGATTTATTGTTGTATCGTAAATGATGACATATTGATTACACACACAGGCAAGTAATGTTGATGGTGAGGCGTCTAGAATTCATGAGTCCCACTTCTCATTAATCAAGCATGGAATTTCAAGCCCTGGGCATGGAAAATATAGCGGTATGCAGTGTGCTTCTCTCCTTTCCTCGCACTCTCAGTCTCTTTCATCGTCCCATAATGAATAATGAATATATGTGAGTGAGCTTCTATTCATTTATCACAGACCTTGTTATTTAATCATCCATGCCACATATCAGACTAACAAAATGTATGTGACCTCTCCTCAATGTGCACAATTTTAAATGTTGATAGTATTTCACACTATCTAGTCAGTGGGACATAATCAGATATTGCTGATTTGTGCACATTGAATGCTGCCTCCTGTTTCTCTCTTTTACCTTGTTTGACCTTCTTCATTCTCATTTTTAGAATGCAGTACCACAGAATCATCTGATGATATTGAAAAGCAAGAACTTGAGGAAGTTTCAGATGAAGATGAGTCTTCCTATTTTGATACGAGAGAATGTTTTGGTGATTCCATGGTTACTTGCGGATCAATTGTCAAAGTCTCAGACTCTGTCAAAGGGAATTTAAACACAGAAAACCACTTTAGTTCTGTGGAGAAGATGTATTTAGGAGAAGAAGTTTGCAATTACAAACATCCATACATTGAAAGACGGAAAAAGTTGCCGGACCCTGTAGGGAAGGAAAAAGGTGTTAGCCTTTGGTCAATGATCAAAGATAATGTTGGGAAGGATCTAACACGAATCTGTCTTCCTGTCTACTTCAATGAGCCAATATCATCCCTTCAAAAGTGCTTTGAGGACATGGAGTATTCATATCTCCTTGATCGAGCATATGAATATGGAAAAATGGTAAGATTGTAAACCACATGTTTCATTACTTCTTTTTGGGATTTGAGGAGTTTTGAGGTTTTGTAATTGAAGATAATCCAGGCCTGCAAACTTTCTGCTCTCCTAGCATGTCTTAAAAAATTTGACCAGTTTTCTTTTCAATGGTAACTTAGGAGCAAGGAAACTGTTGCATGTCAGAAAATATTTCCCTTACAGCCTATTTGTTTTTGTGGCAATCGTTCTTGGGAAGAAATGATATCTGCACCTCTTGAGTTGTTCTTGGGGGTTACTAATTCCTGGAGATATTTTTTATGCCTCTATACATCCTTAGAATCATATACGCTTCTAATTTCAGATTTGTACTCCTGCCTTTGAACCTCTGCTAACTCAGCACGGTTCTGGACCTAGGTATTGTTTGAAAATTTCAATGCTTGGGAAGATCTTTTTCAATTCAGTATTGTTAACAGAAACCTAGCTGGATTGATGTTCATGCATTAGTTCAAATTCTGCTTATGATGTGATATTGAGGTCAGGCAGTTGGACTGTTCTAATTTGTTTCATGAGACAGGCATTGGTGAAATCATTAGTCCTTGATTGGATTCATCATGTTAGTGTATTGAACTTTTGTGCACTGAGCATTCACCAAGAAATCTTGGAACATAATCTACATTGCTGGCATGTGTTTCCAATCAAATCTTAGGTGGCTGATTCACAATATGTACTTCTATCATTTGTTTGTACTGTGGCCAATCTCTGTTCTGAAATTTCAGAGCCTTAGCTGGGGTCCAACATTGGCAATGATCTCCTCATCAGCATATGCCATATTGTGGAATATGGAAACTATTGAGAAATAAGCCAAATCCAGTGTAGTAACATGTGAGTACTAGTTAGTTGTTACTATCATAAATCTGTGAACAAATATAAAAAACATGGTTATACATAGACATCCAATTATCGAATATGCTATTTGCTAACCTTGGAATGGTGTTCATGTCTATTTAGGGGAACAGTCTCATGAGAGTTTTAAATGTGGCTGCCTTTGCAGTCTCTGGTTATGCTTCCTCTGAGGGTAGGCATTGCAAACCATTCAATCCATTGTTAGGAGAAACTTATGAAGCTGACTATCCTGAAATGGGGATCCACTTTTTCTCCGAGAAGGTATATCATTTAAAATTTCATGAATTAATATTTGATGAAATAAATATCTTGCCTGTTGTATCTGTTCCCTTCCATTTAAGCACATGTATTTGTTTATTCTATTTATACTTAGAACATTGCTAATGTGTCGAACATCTGTTGGATGTCAGCGACATACCCATTTTATTTAGTAATATGTTGGGCAACCAATTGTCAACTGTTACTGTTTATGATTAACTGTTTAGCTTGTCTATTATCTTCATAGTTCTTACTGGTATTTCTGTAACCCGATTTATGATTACCTGTTTTGCCTGTCTATTATCTTCTTAGTTCTTACAGCTAGTTCTGTAATCTGACACTTGAATCCACTCGAAACATGCATTAGTTATCTGATTTATGATTGCCTGTTTAGCCTGTCTATTATCTTCATAGTCCTTACAGCTATTTCTGTAATCTGAATTTTTTTTCTCCACATGCATCCACTCAAAACATCCATTAGTTATCATATGTTTGCAATTATGCAACAATTGATATAAGTGTTGCTTATTTTCTTCGACAGGTCAGCCACCATCCAATGCTTATAGCTTGTCATTGTGAAGGCAAGGGATGGAAGTTCTGGGGCGACAGCAATATTAGGTCCAAGTTTTGGGGTCGCTCTATACAGCTTGATCCTCTTGGTGTTCTGACCCTTGAGTTTGATGATGGTGAGATCTTTCAGTGGAGCAAGGTATTGAATTTAATGCCACCGTGAAAACACACATGATTGAGTAAAAATTTCTGAAGATGCTTTTATCTTGTTTTTCTCTTGTTATCTCTTATTGCCCTATGCTTGTGTTAAGCTCCGTCTTCATGATGTCAGGTGACAACAACCATTTACAATCTCATCCTTGGTAAAGTGTACTGTGATCACCATGGAATTATGAACATAAATGGTAACCGTCAGCATTCATGCAGGCTCAAATTCAAAGAACAGTCTATCCTTGATCGCAATCCTCACCAGGTATTTCAAAATTTGTGGGACCAATCTAATTATTTTATAGGCTTTCTGCTAGTGTTAGCTGCTGACAGAAGATCTAATGTTCTGTGCAGGTAAATGGCTTTGTTGAAGATGTCAAAGGAAATAAAGTGGCCACCATATTTGGAAAATGGGATGATGGTCTGTATTACATCAACGGTGATGGTGCAGCCAAGACCAAAGGTTGTAATCCTTTATTGGATGCGTCCTTATTATGGAAACGAAGGAAGCCTCCAGTAAATCTTACTCGGTACAACTTGTCATCGTTTGCAATTACTCTAAATGAATTAACGCCGGGTTTGAAGGTAGAGATGACATTTTGTGTCAATTTGTTGTGCCCTACCTTTTGTGTCCTATTATTTATTTCTGATTTTCTGTTCTAGCTGTCTGATCCTGAGTGTTTGCTCACGGATTAAGGAGAAGCTTCCGCCTACGGATTCGAGGCTTAGACCAGACCAGAGGTCTCTGGAGAATGGGGAGTACGAAAAGGCTGATGCAGAAAAGCTACGATTAGAGAGAAGACAGCGCATGGTACTCTCTTTCTCTCCTTCTCTCTCTATCCATCCATCTTCACCTCCATGTATATTGCAGTTCTTTTTGTATTAACCGGAATACAATAAGACACCTGTTTGTGTCTGTTTTGGGCCTAAAATCCTTGCTAGCATGTGTGGATAGATATCAAGCAAACTATTTAAGCCATTTTAAGAACGAGGACCTCGGTTGCTCTTTTCTCTGAGTCATACTCTGAGTCAGTTGATATGCTGGTTGCCCTATATTTGATTGATGCTGGCTACCCCTTTAGTGGAGGTTTTGGCAAAGAGTTTGTTACGTTTATTTCATGAATAGGGATCTGAAGGCTTGGTCAACTCGTTATTATGGATGGTTCTCTCATCCCATGCAGCTGTGTTGCTAGGATATTTGAGTTTCCCTTCTTAGTTGATAAACTATTTCACAGAAAAACAATTATTTAACCATTTTTTTTAGGTATTTGAACTTGGCCCAGTAGGAAAATGGCCCAGTAGGATATGTAAGAAGGTTTATATAGCATTTTGGAATTCTTAGGCTTTCTGCCCAAATTGATTTATCAACTTGAATCATTGAGGACTATTCTTCCCTTTTTTATTTGTGATAGCACTTTACCCTTCCCTGCAAATGTTTTTCTTTCTGATAAATTAGTTGGAAAAATTTGTTTTTTTTCCTTTTCATGACAAGATGCTCGCATTTCTGTTACCCATGAGTGGTCATTCATTTGTCTGAAGATCTTGTCATTTTTTTCCTCTTCCAGTCAAGAAAATTACAAGAAAATGGATGGAAGCCGAGATGGTTTCGTAAGGACAGTGAAGATGGACCATATCGCTATGTGGGTGGGTACTGGGAAGCTAGAGAGAATGGCAGCTGGGAGGGTTGCCCACACATATTTGAGGACTTGCCAGAACCAGCTGTTGTTTCTTCTCGACAATCAGGCTTGTAGCTGGTAACCGGTACAGACTTGTCCAGTCTACACTTTGTGCCCCCTTGCTACTACAATTGATTTCAACTCACAAATTTTCTACATATGATATACAGATGATAGTTGGGGATTAATTTTGGAGCCTTTTTGGTTGTGGAGACTGGGGCCTGTTCCTCTTGGCTGTCTGCTTGTTTCTCTGCCTTTCTGCGGCAGGAAATTTGAGGTGTAGATTGGTAGGCTTGTTACACAGAGACATGGAAACATCAATTTTCTCATCTTTATTGTAAATTAGTAAAGAAAAAGGGCAAGAAGTCCATCTTATGACGATCCCATTATTCTATCACAAGAGCCCATCCCCACAGCAGGCTGATTTATTCATCTTAGTTTCACACATGTTGGCAGCATGGTCACTACGTGGAGTCGTTTTGGTGTTGATTGAAGCTGTATCTGTGCCCATGCACTGTAATCTTGAAATAAAGGAATGCAAATTGCCCTTGGTTTTTCAGATGGCATTCTGCTCATTGGCACGAACTCAATCTGGTCCTTCCTGTCTAATTTCCTATCACTGTTGTTGCACTATATTTAAGAGCGTGAGCCAAAGGAAAGTGTTACGTTAGAGAGTTGCATGTGAGGGCCTTGGTGCAGGCACCCTACATTTTATCTGACAATAACCCGTGTAGTGATTATAAATCAGGCCACCCGTTCCTAGATGATGCCGTTAGGTTTTTATGTTCGCGAATGCGGTGGAATTGTCATATTCTTGATGTGCAGCCGGCTTCGAAGGGCTGCGAGTTTTATCAAGCAAAGTGAAACTTATTTGGTAGAGCTTGGCTCGTTTATCAAATGTATCTAAATTGGAGGATGCACCTTAGTGGATTTACTAACTCAGCGAAACCGAAAGCTACCAACTCAGCGATCTTACTTTTTGGATTTACTAACATATTTTATCGATAATTTTAAATGAAAATTAGTGAATGTACCTGTGTACAATATGTACTCGACATGTGTAGGCTTTTTCTGCCTCTGAGACTTATCCTACCCATCAAATTTCACCCACCCACTTTAAGCACATGGTGTATTCAGGTATGCTATGTTATGAATATTATGAAATGAAATAATATCTATTTTAATATTGGCACGTTTGCTTTTTTAAAAATTTGAATTAAATTATGAAAATATTTTAGACACATTTGCTATTTTTGATAAAATATGAGTACATCTGAAATTATGCTAAACTTTAAAAAATGTCTTATTTTTATTTGAAAGAATTTTATTATTTATTTATTTATTCAAGAAATATGTATTCAATTATTTAGATTATAAATATAACACGATATAAATCATAGATAGCATAACATAATTTCAACACTGAAAACATTCTTTATATTTTTCGCGATCTGGGCCCACCCGAATGTTTGATTTGAGTGATTTTTAATATGAACGGGATGTATTAAATTACAAAACTATTTGGACTGGTTTGATGATTGAAAGGGCCTGTGTGGGGTCACTCAGTAACCGGGGGTTACAGTCTTACAGACAATCCTTTCCCCCAGCCTACGGAGACGCGCGTGCATGCTGCCCGCCTCTTGCCTCGAGGACAAGGCATATTAATTAAACCGCGGCTTAGGTAGAGCACTTGGCACCAACTAGAGGTGGAGTCGAGTGCAAAAGTAGACTCTGAACTATACGTTATTGAGATCTAAACCGTTAATTAATCAATTTTCCTGAATTTTAGTTCTCACAAGAAGACTGACATCCATTGATTTTCTGTATAATCCAGTAAATATAATTAGCACGTAGAGACAAGATCAGGCCATCCATATATATATGGGTATTATTTAGTAATATTAATATTTATATGTTTAATCGAATCCATAAATTATGTTTAAAATAAAATTTAAATTGATATTTAAATATTATAATTTTATTTAAAAATTATAATAATATAATATTTATGAGGATAATAACTACTTAAAAACAAATATTTTAGCATTTTTATTATAACGGATCACATGAGATCATCAAATTTCCTTTTATAACATTAAATTTTAAGTAGAAGAGAATGAGTTGTTTAGATTTTACCTATAAAATAAACAGGATCCATTTTGTTACCGAGCTCCACCCCTTAGATACAGCATTGTACTCTTTTATCCTCTGCTAACTACGGGGTGCGCAACACGCCCCTGGCGTACGACCGAAGACGGCCGCAATGAATTTGAGCGCAGAGGCGTCAGGCGTCGGCCAACTAAGGGTAAAAATTACCTTCGCTGCCCCTCAACGGAAGGAAATATTACCACCTCATTCATCAGCGATACGGGTAATTCCGTCCTTTGGAGACATGGAGTGGGGAAGTTCAAGGCTGGGTGTGTACTAGTTGCTTAAAACTCACTTCAGTATCTTTGTCAAAATCCAACTCCTGCCCTCGATCGATTTCTTCTTCACGGATCTCTCCAGTGGGGGGAAGGATCCGGTTTTTCGCACTTTGCTTTCTCGTTTTTCTGTTCAGTTCGGTCCTTTCTCTCTTCTTTTTTAGCCGAAATCAAGCTGATCAGACACAGGATCGTTTCCTTCTCTAAGAATTCTTCGGTATGAGTACCGGAGATCTTCTCAACATCCATCCTACGGAACTCAAATTCCCCTGTAAGTCTCTTTCGCTATCTAACCCTCTTTTCGTTTTACCCCCTTTCTATGTTTTCCAAAATTACCTTGTTTTTTTCCCTGTTATGAGTTCGTTGTCAATTGCCTCTAACTCTACGCCGAAATTTCCTACGCCCAAACGATTTCTGGCGGGAATCCCGGGAAACGTTTCAAAATGGGATTTTTATGAAAATTCGATGGACGAGCATGATGGCTCGTATGTCACGCCTGTTGCGTGGCCTGCTTAAATTGCAGTTTCCTTTCTAGTTGGTCCGTTGTATTTCATATAGCGGCGGCGAAGAGATTGGAAGGCAAACTGCTTGACTGATGCTGATGAAATGAATGGCGAAAATGAGATGGAATGTCTTTTAACTCACGCCTTTCAGAGTAGAATTTCTGATTCATCATTTGTAAGATGGGTGTAATGACTAATGACTCAACTGTCCAAACGCTTCTGCCGTTTTGTGTTGGTTGTCCTCTTGATAGTCTCAGTGAATGGAGATCGATAATGTTGTGGATGATCGATCTGAGGTAATGGTTTCATGTTCTGATTGAACAAGTCCATTCAAAGCTAGGTCGTCCTCTTATCTTGCGTTGGATTTGCTGACCATCTGCAGTGTTTTACAACTTGGGTAGTTTGGTTCTGTGGACATGTACCCATCTGCATTACTGCATGTTCATGTGACATGGGTAGGGGTGATTTGAGTCCTTGTAGAAATGTTGCATGCCATTCTTTGATTGCAGATATTGATGTAGCCTTGAAGATGGCTCTTCTGTTTCTTCAATTATATGCTTATGTTTCTACCCCCCTTTGGACTTCTTGCTTGCATTGAGCAGTTGAGTTGAAGAAACAGAGCTCTTGTTCTCTGCAATTGACCAACAAGACAGATCAGTATGTAGCTTTTAAGGTATTTGTTCACCATTCTTGATGTTGCCTTTGTGAATTTAGAATTGTAATGAATAACATTCTCTTAGATTTTATCTGTTTGAAATTTTCACCATTTTCTTAAATTTTGACTTTATTGTACTACATGGACTTCATAGTTTGTTCTATCCCAACTTTATTACATTCTTTCTTCCAGGTCAAAACAACCAACCCCAAGAAGTACTGTGTGCGCCCTAACACAGGCATTGTTTTGCCTGGGGCAACGTGCAATGTGACAGGTGATGCACTCTTGTTAGTTGTAGACTTGGCGTTGTTCTTGAATTATGCTAGGTTGGTTGTTCAGTTGTTGAATTTTTTTTTTTTGTCCTATTCGTTTTCAATAGTTACCATGCAAGCTCAAAAGGAAGCTCCACCTGATATGCAATGCAAGGACAAGTTCCTTCTTCAGAGTGTCATTGCCAATCCTGGTGCAACTGTGAAGGACGTTACCCCAGAAATGGTGGGATCATCTTCTTTTCCTTCTACCATTTGTTTTTTATGGTTGCATTGCCTAGGGGTTGGGACTCATATGATAAAATCAAATTTTTGCAGTTCAATAAAGAATCTGGGCAGGTTGTTGAAGAGTTTAAATTGAGAGTGGTTTATATCCCTGCAAACCCCCCTTCACCTGTCCCTGAAGGATCTGAAGAAGGTTCTTCTCCTCGGGCTTCCCTGCTGGATAATGGAAATTCTAATGCTTCTTTGTTTGATTTTGTGAGTGTCTATCCTTGCTTGACATTTAAACTGGCGAGTTTTCTATAGTTATGGTTATGAGAATTTATCACCAATTTGTTTTGGGCAAAAATGCACCACCCTCATTGTATGGGCTGAAAAATTTCAGGTATCAAGATCTGATGAAGAGCATAAAGGAAAGCCCTTAGAGGTAGTGATCTCATGATTTCAGCCTGAACTTTTTTTATATAAGTTTTTTTTTTAAATCTTTGGTTTTGTACCACTTGAAACTGTTGCCTCTAATCTAACATCTCAAAATCCTTTATTCACATTTATTTAAAATGTTTTCCTTTTGCATTGATGAATACATTTATGGGGCTAAATGTGTCCTAATATGCATAAATATTTTGCTGGAGGAAGCTTTTTCAGTTCTGGCAGCTAATACTTCAAACATCTAAAATACTTACATATATTTCAATTGTTGGTTCAAGAGTTATTCCATGAGACATCAACAAATATGCAAATGATTAATTTTTAAAGTTCATTCATTCTTTGGATCTAATTTTCGTTGTCGAATTTAATGTATCGTAGAAGAGAGGTGCTGAATAGCATCAAACTAATAACACTTCCATCCATTTGAACTTGTCTTCGTAACTTCTGTACGCATCCAATTTCTGACCACCAGTTTGTATGATCTTTTGTCAGTAGTTTTATGATTGGCTGCCCAGATGAGCACATAGTGTTGTCTTTAGAAGTTCTGTATCTTCAACAACACAATATGGATTCTCATCATTGTTCTGCTGTTCTGCAGAGGTTTCATGATCTGATGCCTACCCAAGACCAACTTCCTTTACCTGCACCTGCAACAGCTTGTTGCATTGCTGGTGGTTGTAATTTGACAGGAGAGTAATTAATTGTGATTGGATATTTAATTGTTTGGGAATAGCACCTTGAGCTCTTCAAAAAACCATCTGTAGATGATTCTCTCCATACCTGCTAATGCATGCTCGTAAGGCAAGCATAATTTCTTAGGCATTGGTTGTAGGGGCTAGAAAAGAATTCATATTAATCTTTTATGGTAATCTTGAAATGGAGAATTTTGATCTGTTCAGGTTTGGCTTGGTTATTCATACACTTTTGCTGCAGACAGATGCTATTCTACTGTCTTCTGTGGTTGTGCTTGGAACCGCCCTAATTTAACTTTTGAAACTTAAGATATCACTCCTTTATTTTTAGCTGTCTCTTCTATGCTGAGATTTGTTGGTTGCTTAAAAGCAGGTGGTATTTGTCCAATTTGGTAGTTCAGATAATAGGATGAGAGCTGCCTCTAGCTAATTATCTTTGACACTATTTATGTTTAACTAATTATTTTTACTAAAATATGATACTACTAGCAATATTATGATGCTGATGTTTATTTATCTGCTCCAATTGGATTTGGCTTGTAAAATTAGTGGGTTAGGCTTGGCCCATTGTCAACTGGTTGGGATGGGTTATTATATACTTAGATCAAGATTGAACTTTTTTTTTTTTATGCCGAAATGATTTTCCAGAATGATCTGGTCAAGCTTTTCTGTGGCTTTCTATCTGGATTTGCCAGCCTTCTAGACAACATGTTGAAATCTTGCTTTGGTACAAATATCATTTTTTAAAAGTGGTCAGAAACCTCCTCTGGTTACTGGATCTTTCCTATAATAAATGCATGGGGACTGTTTACCAGCCACTTCAAAGGGTGGCTGCCTCAGAATATAGACTATACATCATCATCATCAACAACAAAAGCTTTTTCCCACCTATGTCTGGTACATCGGGAATATAGACTATACATGCCCTCTTAAAAATATCGTTTATGTATTTTATCCTATGTTTAACATTTTAACTACTTGGAACTCTAATCTGAAATAGATATCTCCATAAATAAACTAAATGAGATATACTCGGCTCTTTGAGGTTGTTGTGCAGGCCTTATATTTCTCTTTCTTGACACATTGATCCTTTTTGCTTCCTTACCTTTCTCTTCTTGTTACTCTTCTTATTGTCTTGAGAGAACAAATGCCTACAAATTCCTTCTCAGTTCCATGTCTCCTATTTGTGCCACCTGTTGTTGACTGATATACTTGACATAAAGAGATGATGACTGAGCATATTAAGTGATGGTTTCATGAGTTGGGATTCTAAATTGTTCTTAGCTTGTTAATGGGTTCATGAACCTTCCCTTAGTAGATGTCTTTCTCATTGCTTTTGGCCCTGACATCAGTTTCCATATGTCCTTGGAAAAAAATGTTTTCCACTAGTGAATTTTGTTATTGATCTGATTGATAAGATTCTTGAATTAATGGTTTTTTCTTGTTTGGCTATCCTACTTGAACTCAAGATCACAATGCTACAGTTGTAAAGCACCAGTGATGGATCTGTACTTGCAAATGATATTACTTTAAAAGATATCAGCTATCTTTGCCATTTGATCAATCACCAATTAAAAGATAACAAGTATGCTGAAGCAATATTACTGAAAAAAGTTTGAAAGTGTAAAGAAGATAATCTACCAGTTTGACACCATATAAAAACTCAAGCTTTATGGTAAGGGTCAAAACTCTATGGAGTTTGACCTTTATACAACTGTAGTTTAGAGCCAACTTTATCCATTGTGTATACTTCAGATTTCTTTTATAATCCTTAATAGGATATTTCCTTCCATATTTGTTTTCTTATTTATTATTTAAGTACCATCGTTTTGGGGTATTGTTTGTCTCTCTTGTGATTTATTCAAGCTTTAACCATATGAGTAATCATCATTCTGTAGTATGGTTACTGAATGGTTGTTTCGTCATACATGAGGAACTGGTTTGATGAGAACATTGATACAGGCAGATGAAAAATTTTGTTCTTTTTTTCACACCATTAATTTTTTATCTTATTTTATTTTTATATTTTATTCAGTTTCAACATTATTACCTTATACAATGCAAACTATGATAAAAGGGCTTATCATTTTGTTAAAATATCAGTCTACTAACATGAGGTAACTGACCAGGCATCATCCCTCATTTCCAAGTTAACAGAGGAGAAAAAATCTGCCATTGAATTGAATCAGAATCTCCATAAAGAGCTGGTATGGTTTCAATAAGAACTCCTTTATCACCTCTAGTTCTTGTTTTCTTCAAATGGAAGTAACCTGTGTAATTCTTGAGCTTGCCTTTGCCGCCCTCTTCTTTCTTCTGCACGATTCCTTATCAGCTAATGCACTTTCTTTTTACTAGTTTTTTTGGCTTAAATAATGCCAGTTTCATGCATGTCGTTTGTTGCCACATAAATGGATTTCACATGCAACTTTCACCTTTGCCCTGATGTGTTAGATGTTAAATTCACATATTTGTTAATGTGTTTTATATCTTGTCTTCCTTTCAACATCCATACAATTAATGCCTTTAAGCACCCTTTCATGTATCTAACTGATAGGAGCTTGTTGGTAGACTTCTATAAGATAAGTGTTGTGGACTACAGAGGATTTTAACTTGGTGGAACTTGCTTGTCAACCTGTCCTATGAAAGGTCCTTTCAAGTGACAATGTTTTCATCTGAAAGTATAAATAATGCCTGATGTCCTATGAAGGTTTTTGGGTGACTTTCTGAATGCTTTGATTTTCTAGCTATTTATGATAAGGAAGAGAAAAAATTGGGCCTTTCGATGAAGAGAAAAAGCTGGGCCTTGGCTGAAAGGATACTTATTGAATGGTGGCATTTTTATCACATCCTAAAATGCCATACTTCATACCTCTAAGCAGATGAGAAAAGGGGCTACGGCCTGTTTGATTTTTCTGTATTGCATTTTAGGGTGATAAACATCAATAATTTCATAAAACTTATGCAAGGAGCGAGATGTTTCTTAATTGCATTTTAGAGTGGTGAACATCAATAATTCCCTAAAAATTATGTAAAATTGATGAGCAATGTAAAAGTGATATCAAGATCATAAAATGGGATTAATGAGATAAAATGGATTGTTGGTTATGAAAAATATAACATTGACTGTAGAAAAAGATATTGATTAGAGGTGGATGAATTATGTGGTAGGGTGTTTACCTTGTCTGGGTATGTGAGTAAAAGTGATGTAAATGTCTTGTCAAGTAAAGAAGAAAGGAAACTAGGGCAAAACCTTATTTCCTTCTAACCGAACAGGGCCTTAACTTACTATTGCTTGAGCCTCGACCGAGGAAATCCCTTTTTCTGTAAAATGTATTGCATCAAGTCTGCAATTTCTTTAGTATTTTCTACCTTCTAGTGATTGTCCAATGTTTTCTCTGTTTTTCCATTACAAAAAGAAGATCATGGTTACACATTATGTCTGGTTACTTTCAGATTTCTTTAGTTGATTAGAATGGATAGGATTACTGTTGGGATTTTATTGGACCAATTTCATGTGTTGTTTCATTAATGAGGTCATGGGAATGCATGAGAATTATTATCCAATTAGAATTGGATCCCCCTTGGTCTGCAGAGACACCTTGTTCAATGTTGATGCTGATTTCCATCAATGCAATGGAAAATTAGATGTTGATCAATTTCATTTCAATCCTTTGAATCATTATCTTTTAAATCTTCATTATATGTTTGACACACTTTTTGATGTCTTTGCCTTCTTGCTTCAAAATATAATTTTAGAAACAAATTAAATAGGGGAACTGAGAAGGAAAGCAAAATGATTAACAGTGATAATTTACTTCACTTGTATGGAGATGAAGGAAAGTCTTCTGGAGATGCCAAATCTTAATCATAGGAGAAATGATTTTGGTGGTTTTGAAAAGTGGAGTCCAAGAACCAGTTGTTTCAGCATGTGAGTGTCAGCTGAAATGAGAGTGCTACTAATACAACAGTGAGGAAAACATAGGGATGAACATTTTGGGGACCATAGTTGTAGCGCAGATGATAGGAAATGTTGTTTAGATAATTTGCTCATATGTAACAGATACCAAGGAATACACTGAGCAGTAGTTGGTTCAAATTTAAAGATGCCAAAAGTGTAAGAAAGGGCCAGAGCATGTGTTCCAGATGCAGGGAGATTCAATTATCTGCAGTAACTAAGAATATGGTCCTTATCAAGTTACATAGTGGAGCAGGGTTTATGTAGTGGTCCTCTCCTGGTTGCTGTAAAGCTTAAATGATTTGTGATCACTTTGCTGTTATTTGGATGGTTACATGTCACCCATCTTATAGCCATGCTTGTAAAGACGTACTTCCTTTGGAATCAGGCAACCAGTACATAAGAGGAAAAGCGAAAAATTAAATAGATAACATTGAAGGCTTGTTTGGTTTGGTGCTTATCTGGTTTTACTCTACATCTCCTTAACCTCTATCCCAAGATTCCAAACAAGGTAAGTACTCTGGTAGGTAATCTGTCCACTTCCAGTAAATCTTATCCTTTCCATAGTAAGCCATGCTTTTCCACTGTTAATTGCCAATTCTGTACTGATCTTATTACCTCCTTGACGTCATTTTTTAGGCTGATATCACCTTTATCTATTTCAATATTTTGATTTTTTCAGTAATTTTTTCTCAAAATTTGCTTGAGTCCGGATTGAATTTTCCTCCAAATGGACCTCTTTTTGATAGTTACTATTCTTTTAACCATCCTTTAAGCATTTTCCTAGCTGATGTAGGCCAACAAGAATGCAGTTTAACCCATCTTACAAAATAAGAGCTGACAGAACTGTCCGAGGAACAGTGTTTTCATCTATTGTTCTCCATCAAACAAGTCTTCTATTTTCTTGTTTTATGCGGTTGAAACTTTTGATGTTTTTGCGTTTCCTTCCATATTTGAGGGGACTAGCTTGCACTTACTACTAGTACTCACTTCCATATTTGAGAGGACTAGCTTGCACTTATTACTGGTACTCACTTCTGAAGCTAATGCAAGTAATGTAAATCTTAGCCTTTGTCATTACCAGTTTCAAGCAATGGGGCAACATGGTTAATGCCTGGCTGACCATGAAACCTTTTCCAATTTATGATTTAAATGTTGAGAAAGGCTGATATGATGTTGATTCTTCCTTAGCTCTTATTAATATCTCTACCTTCTTTGGTTTGCTAATATAAAGCTTTAGATCATGGCACCATTTTTTAAGTATGGCTCTTTTTGATTCTTGCTGTGAGTATTTTTCATGTCTAGCTTCTATCATTAATTGTGGCATGTATTGCAAAAGACACATTACGTTTTCCGGTCAAGGTCACATGGATGGATTGCGATCAAATGCTGAGAAACCCTTTTTGCAGTATGGCTCTTTATGGGTCATGCTGTGGGTATTTTTCATGTCAAGGTTGTATCATAAATTCTGACCTTTAATACAGAAGAGACATGGCATTTTCTGCTGAAGGTCATATGGATAGATATCTATCTGACTTCTTTTTTTATCATTGTCCTTGTTTAGGAGCTTATGAGACGGGAGGTCAGCAAAAGACGTGGTGGTGGCTTCTCCTTGGTGTTTATTGTGTTAATTGGTCTCCTTGGCATGCTGGTTGGATACCTCACTAAGAAGACATGAGGAAAACAGAAAGTACTTGGGGAAGTTACGTCAGTCTATCATTCAAACTGTGATTAGTTTTCTCTGCTAGCTTGTGCCTTTTTGTGTTGCAACTTGGACGAAACACTTAGTCGTATATAAAAAAAGGATAATCCATTGTTACATATGTGCAATTTCATTTTATGTCTCTTTTGAGACTAAACTGTTGTCATCTATTGATGAAAAACTCTCAAGCTAATGACTAATTCGTGTCTTGTGAAAATGCGGCTACTAATCACAATCCTTCTCATTGGATTAAGGTCTATGGTGCCAATGGGTGGCTTTTTAAGTGGGAGGATATATATGATATGCAGAAAACAGCATATGAAATTGAGGAAAAATAATGAAAAAGTGAGGAGACGGTATGTATAAAGAAGGATTCTGAAGTTGAATTGAAGAATTTATGAATGCCTGTTTTAGTGTCTGGGTTTCTGATTGAGGTTGAAGGGAGTTAACAGCCTGTTAACTCCATCTGGCGTGAGATGGTTGAAATTTTGGCCGTGTCTGCAGTATGGTGTCTATGTGAATTAGTGCCTGAGGGGCAGTTTTGACTGCTGCCTTCGCATCTGCTCCGTTTGGGATTTTCTCAAGCTGAATTGCTCCTAAGTGGTCAATGATCTGAGCAGCTCGTTTGAGCTGTGGATCTGTAAATTTAGCATTGTAGCACCACAAAGGAACTTCACCCATTCTTTTGATTGAAATTACGTGCAATTTCTTTGATCTTTCTGGTGTGTTTGGAGGCATTTGGTACCCGTTTGGCTTATATCAGGAAGGGGGGGAAAACAGGGAATAATAATGGTGGCTTCCGGCAGACGGAGAAATTGCGTCTCTGGACAGTTTGTCGCATCTGCAGCGATGAGCCTTATACCTTGGAAGTACCCACGCCGCCTGTGTGCTGGGCCAGCTAAATGCCCATTTGTCTTTTTCTTTGTGGGTTTGTCTTCCTTTGTTGGGCTTACCATGGGATGGGGGCAGCTAATTACCCTTGTATTTTTAAGAGAAATAAATTCATTAGTGATGCAGGAGAATCTGAGTTAGATGATGCTGAGTTGTCAAATAACACGATGTTGACGTTGAAATATCTTGAGTTGGTAGATCAAAGTAAAGATCGCATGTAATCATAATCTTTTTCTAATCAAGGAAGTTTTAGGTGCGCTTCGGTATTTTAGTCATAACCTTGACTATGGGTATCGGAATTGCAATTATAACTCCAATTTAGAAAGATTTTTTTGGCATGCACATCATGGCCACCCAGCTACACTCCGCGTACATTTTTTAGAAGTCAAAATTCATCGTTTTTTTATCTGAATCTTCAATTTTAGTTATTTTTTTCTTTCATAGTAACATTTTCTTTGTTGTTTAGAAAGTGATTCTGAACCTGATTTGAGGCAGGTTTTTGACAGATAATTTTTTTTATTACGTATTTTCTTTTAGCATGATTATTAGGATTTTGCTATTTTTGATAAAATTCTAATAATGACAACTTTTAACTATATAATCTGGCTGATTTTCATTATTATTTATTTGCATAAGTTTGAATTGAACATCAAATGTATTTCTTTGAATTTTTGGGCGATTATCTTATGTTTTGTTTTGTGAATTATCTATTGAAATTAGCCTGCAGAATAATTGCTATTCTGTCCGGTGTCAATTAGACAATTTTTTTTTTTTTATTCTTCCATTCCTTTGCCAACATTTGCTGCATGCAATTTCCAAATGCGAGGCCGTTGAGATGGAAGAAAGGCCGACTGGGTACGCAGTACACCTTTGACCGTCAGCACGTGTAGATGGGCGTCACATTTTTAGTTGGATGGATGGGAAGGAAAAAGAAATTGAAGGAAATGAAAAGAAACGATGTCTGCAAGGGAAAAATATCAGCCACAAAAGTTTTAAGGACAAAATAAAAAGATTTTCTGTTGGTGGAAAAGGGACGATGTTCATCCATTACTCGGAGAAAAAGGGAGCCGAGAGCAGAGTTTTGAGGGAAAATATATTCTTTTCTAAGGAGGATCTTTCCATGAATGGTGGGAATGATGATGGTAGCCATGCGAATGGTTAGGGCTCACTCAAAGAGCCTCGTTTTATTAATTTTGGTGCAACCCATACATTAGCACCATTTTAATGCAAGCCTCACCAAGAGATGAAGCCCTCCTGGCTACTCATGGCAGGCGTTTTAAAATTCAGGTGGGAAAAAGCGTATCCTCTCTCTCCATCTTGATAATTACCTGTTTTAATAAATTTACTTTTTATTTATTATTTATATTTGTAATCATTGTTTTTATTCACTTTATGATACCTCTTTATTTCATCACGTTATCAGAGGGAGAAACATTAGAGGCCGTGCGTAAAAGGTGAAAAAAAATCTTCAATTAGAAGCAATCGCAAAGAATCGTACTGTTACAGATCATACAGATAAAGGGCAAAAGGTAGCCGCCTAATGTAAGCATGAAAACCATCGCTGAAGAATTACTGCAGCCCTGGCGAAGAAGTCCAATTAGGGGAAACAAGAAGAGGCTTAGCACCAATCTTTCTTTCTTTAAGTAGGGATGAGATAGACGTTCTCACATTGATAAAACCCTCCTCCCCTCATAAAGCCTGCAGTTGCTACACCAACCAGCACAGCCAATGCCGCTGCAACAGTCACCATCCTATTGCTCTTAACAACCCAAGATGTCCAACCCTTCTCATCTCTCTTATCTTCTTCTTTCTTTAACACAGCAACTGCCGCCGGCATCTCTTCCAGCGCCACTGGTGTCCTCGAAGTTTCATTCATAAACTTGAAAGGAAAAATTGGCTCCGGGTCTTCCTCATTGTGGAGCGGTGAATCTGGGTCAAGTGTCTCATTGTCGTTGTCGTTGAGACAAGAAGAAGTGCAAGAGCATGTCCTGAGAGTGTTGGGAAAGTCGATAGGCAACGATCTTGATCCATCCCAGTCATGGAAGGCAGTCTCAAGGCGCTCCAACCGTTGGTTGATATGATCCAGGTGGTGGGGCTTGTCTGGGTGAGAATCCGTCTCGGCGGAGAGAAGGTTCTTGAGGAAAAGGATTTTGCCGTTGATGGCCTCCGAGAGGAGTTGATGGTAGGGTAAGGTTGTCTCCATGGAATCACTGAACACTTTAGTAAGAATGGATTCTAATTCTTCAATCTTTTTCTGTAACACTGCGTATTTTCTTGCCATTCTCTCTCCGTGAACTCGTAATTCAACAGGAATTCTTTGAAGCGATACGACTTTTAACTGTCACCTGACTTAGGGCGGATAAAAACCCCACAACCGTTTGGCGTTATCTCCCAGCGGAACATCACTATTCATATGGTCCGCGATCTCATGCCAGGAAATCAGTTCGAAAATCAACTCTTAACTAAAACTAAAGTGGGTCATGTTATTAGAATTCAGACATCGAATATCAGACCTTATTATTATTATTATTATTTTTGGTTCAGTTTAAAACAATAGATTTTTTGTCATTATTTCAGTGAGTTTTTCTTTGCGGATAAATATCTATTTTCGGATCTGTTCATCCATCCAATGTGGATAAGATGGATTCACCAATCCTTCGTGGGGGCCATATTGATAGGTCAATCAGCATCAGGGTGTTTCGTGGGCCAAACTCAGCACGGACGTTTCTGGTCGCGTTGCCGGATAAGGTTGTCGGTGGTGGGAGCCACCGGACGCAGGCATGAGTGACAATAGATGAGCGAGCCCAGAAGGCATATGCCTGAACAGAGCATGTGGCTTTCCATGGGCTGGGCTGAGGGTGAATTTTGTGCCGGGTGTTCTTGAGTAGAGATTTACGCACTCGTTCACCGAGGAAGCTAATTCCTCAGAAAAATTTGCGGGTGATTTTTCCATGATATGTGCTGACAGTTTATTTGAAAAATTGTTTAATTTCGTCCTTTTCAGAAAATGATTAATTGAAATAAAGGGATCACTTGTTCCATCGATGCGGACACGTGAGATTTCCATGATGGGTTGCAAAGAGCTGTGTCAAAGGTCCAATAATGGAGGCGATTTAACAAACGTTAAGTGCCATCTAAAGTTATGGTTTCCAAGAGGCAAGTTTTGTCTTGTATGATACAGGGTAGGCCACAGAAGTGAACATGCTAGATCTTCCCAACAGCGGTGGCCAGACATTGGCTTGGCTTGGGGATGACCATGACGGGGCATGAAACATCACATGTTATGGCAGTGGCTGGGTTACGTGTATTGTTCTGATTTGGACAGACTTTTGTATGGTCTACTTAACAGCCCATTGTGGCATGTTTTTTGAGACCTGATAGCTATTCTAGATTGGGTTGATCGATCTTGAAAATGCATGTTGGGCGTAGATATATTGGCCTAGGATGATTTTAAAATGGTTGGATACCAATGCCGTCGCAATGGCTTGCCACCCTCAAGAGATTTTCATTTGCAAATGTTGTGTGATTGACCACTGCAAAGAAGATGGATATTGCCTCTTTATGCAATAAGCATGCCTGGGCTGTCGGGGAGAGTGAATTGTATTAATCTCGAACCATTGATTTTGATCAGAGAGTTTGCCATTTGATTTGAGCATATTGGCGATTACATGTTTATGCGTGCACTATTAGTATTTGGTTCTTCCAAGCAACATTTGTATTCATGTTTTAGTATACCAGCAATGTACAAAATCTCCAACCAAACAAAGTATTGACTCTAAAATCAGCCAATTTTTTTATAAAATGAAATTTATCATTTTCTTGCTTTCCTTTATCTTTTCTGCAATATATCTTTTCTTTTGTTAATCATACATTTTTCACATTTATCACCTTATTTTATATCTATTTATCTATATCGTTTTTATTTCGTTGTTTTACTAACATCATTTCCTCTCATTATTCATGTAACAATTACATTCCATCTATCCAAAGGCCCTTTCGATCGACAATAATACTTTCTTTGATGCCGTGGTCCACTTGATGGATGGACTGTTTCGATTTTTATGCCAACCGAAGATAGGAAGATTTGTCCTTATGCATGGTTTGGATGTCCCATTCGCTCGAGTTTGAAAAGAGGAATGAAGAGGATAGGATCAAGGGCGAGAGGGCCTGAATTCAACAATCTGTGGGACAATATTTCAATTATCCTTAGCATGATTGACTGGAGTCGTAAATGTGCACGTGTCATAAGTGCAGCTGCATTATTGATGGCGCAGAATTAGGTGAGCACATGGGGGGCTGTCACCAACCGTGACATTCCACCTCTGAAATTGCATGGCGGGCCCCATTTTCCTAAGGTGTCCGCAACTTCTCTAGGTCGGGACAAGATACATTGGATCATCACACTCAAATGCGTCTTCGTGCGGCCCTCGGATTTCAATGAATACTACCTTAAGTAGCAGCATGGCCAACTCTCCCGCTGGCACGCGTCTCTAGTTTGTATGTCAGAATCTTATAGAGCATCTGTGGCTAGTTCCGCATTATGGGAAAGGGTGTAAGGGCCTGTTTGGCCCGGCGGTGGCTTTTAAGTACTTACAGAAAGCGCGTTTGCACGTAGAGCTTTTGGGAAAAGTTTCAAATTCGAGCTTCCGTGTAAAAGCCATATTCCGGCTTTTACGGTTTGAAAAGCGCGTTTTCATATTTCAGCCAAAC
>JAYJMB010052853.1:0-28585 GCA_036873735.1 Pouteria campechiana
ACTAATTACTCCTCGTGGGATCGACCCTTACTCACACTATTACAGAAAATTAGATTGGAGCAAGGTTCTAAATTTGGTGTGCCCACGACAGCACCACCAATAGGCTTGAGAGAAGAATCTGAAAATGATGACTCTTAAGGTGAGGCTTCAACTAGAAGAGAAGAAGAAGATGACTTAGCAAT
Source organism: Pouteria campechiana (assembly GCA_036873735.1). Taxonomy (NCBI): domain Eukaryota; kingdom Viridiplantae; phylum Streptophyta; class Magnoliopsida; order Ericales; family Sapotaceae; genus Pouteria; species Pouteria campechiana. Next base: position 183 of record JAYJMB010052853.1, read on the forward strand.
GATAAGCAAAATATTTAAGACCAAGTTGAAGAAGAAGAGATTTGGAAGCAGCTCAAGGAACAACATAAAGAGCAAAGACAAAAGAAAAGAAATTCCCATATGCTAGAATTACCGCAAGCCTGGACATATGAAGTTTGATTGCTTAGATCAAGACAAGAAGCAAAGGGATCAACAAAAGAAGAAATAAAATTAGTATTTTGATAAAAAGAGTAGTAACAATAACAACAAGAGAAGTAGCACAATGTTTGAAAAGAAGAAAAAAGCCATGGCTGCATGGGACATGATAGAGAACTTGACAAATGAGAGCTCTTGCGAAACTGAAGAAGAACATGAGGCTCTAATCAACACACTATCTTCTAGAAGATTAGATCAGGAGGATCACTACACAAGAATCAGCTTCATGGCCATCCATGAAGATGAGGTAACTTTAGAGACCAAAACTGCTAGTATGAAGAAACGTTAGATGAACAATATTTTGATTTCATGACTCTGAAAGCCAAACATAAGGAGACAAAAAAGGAGCTAAAGAGAATGTCCAATGAATGCTCCAAGTTGAAGGAGGAAAACTCCAAACTCAAGAGTAATCAAAGAACTTAAGCATGTCAAGGCAGAAAATAATGCTCTTAGAAAGACCTTGATTTCCACGTTATTAAGAATGAAAACTAAGAAGAAAGGTGGACATCAACAACATCAAAAGAAATAGAATAATAATTCTAGAAGAAAACAAGAACCCAAATAAAACCTAATTTGGGTTCCTAAAGTAGTTGCAAGTGTTGTAAATGCAACTTAGTCTCCAACTATTAGATTATTGGTACCAAAAAATAATGGCTACCAAAATATTCTACCATTAACCCACCTGGATCCATTCCCAAATAGGTACTAAAGATTAAAGCATAACCTTGTCTATGTAGGTGTGCTTAAGAGCCATAAGGAGTAGCACATGGTATACTGATAGTGGCTGCTCAAGGTACATGATAGGGGAGAGAGCTATTCATGGAGATGAAATAAAAGAATGGGGGAACAGTGACCTTCGGGGACAATGGCAAAGGTAGAGTGGATGGGATTGGTAAGTTTGACCAACCATCATCTACTACTATTTCAAATGTATTGTTAGTAGAAGGATTGAAACATAACCTTCTGAGTGCCAGTTAGTTTTGTAACAATGATTATAAGGTTATGTTTGAATCTTAGTGTTGTTCATTCCTATATAGTATAACTTAGTTGTAGTTCTAGGTAGAAGTCATGAAAATGTATATTTAGAAGCCAAGTATCTTGTTGTTAGTAACAATAAGTCCTTGCTGTGGCATAGAAGATTGGGACATGCCAACTGTTAGTCCCGAAGCTTAGGCAAATACCCAAGAAGGGAGGGGTAAATTAGGTATTTTAAATTTTGCTAGACCTCATTAGGATCAAACGTCCCTCTAGCAATCAATCCAATCACTCAATCAATGTAAAAATAAATAAGACATAGGAATTTTTATACTAGTTTGAGTGAACACTGTACTCCACTCTTTCAAGGACACTTTCCTCTTAGTGTCTTAGGTTCCACTATCTCCAATATCAGAAATACATCAGTGCACCTTGCACTCTTCTAGATTTTAGCTCTAGGGGGTGTAATTATAGTGCTCCCAGTACTCTTCTAGATTCCAGCTCTAGGGGGGTAACCATAGTGCTCCTAGCACTCTTCTAGATTCCAGCCCTAGGGGGCGTAAGTAAATAACTCTTATCTACACTCAAATAATCATTGCTCTTCTTGAGTCTAGTCTCAACAACTAGCTCAAGAGAATTACAATGAATGAATATGAAAAGTTAAAGCATAGATACTTCATAATAAGCAAAAGGGAAGATTTCTGATGATTAAATACGAAAGTAAATGATCTTTTTGAAAGATGATTGGGAGTCTTCAAAGAAAGTTGTGGAAGGTTTGAATGTAAGACAGACAACTCTTGAAAGATGTAGAAGGTTTTGACTTAATTTAGTAAATACTCTCAAGAAGGGATTGGATATTTTTCTCTATTGTTCTCCTTGTCTTCTTGATCCAAAGATACTACATTTATAACCGCTTGGAATTCTAGCCGTTGGTGGTAGGTGAACTCCATTAATGACAGAGAACTGTATTGAATAACACATTTGAATTCTCTGTCTTTTGCTTAACCCTCATATGCTGGAATGCCTGCATGCCAACCTTCCTGAAGATGATTTCCTGATTCTTAATAAGTACTGGTGGAAGAGTTTCACTAATGGTTGATTTTTTCATCAATATGGAAAGAGCCTCATTATTGCTAGACGAAGACTAACAATTCAATTTGTATGTTGCTTGTCTTTACTTATGACAGACAAAGCATCTATCCAGTTGTTAATCAAATAAACTCCCTTCATCTTCTAGTTTATCCATGGTAAGTAGTAAATGAATCTAGTTAGCATGGACAAATTATCTTTCTAGGACTTCGTTTGTTGATTTATTCGTTGTAAGTAATAGATAAATCATGGAGGCATAGACAAATCATCTTTCCAGCACTTCATCTATTGGATTTTCTTGTCTGTTGTAAGTAAAAGATGAATTATAGAAGTGTAGATGAATTTTCTTTCCAGTAGTTTATCTATCGTAAGTAACAAATGAATTGTAGAGGCCCAAATGAATTATGCTTTTAGCAGTTCATTTGTTGATTTGTCTATTGGGAGTATAGACGAATTATAGAGGTGCAGACAAACTCCACTGCTCCGCATTTGTCTATTTTTAATAGATGATCATTGGCTTAGTGAGCTATTCGACTGTGGCTCACTTATGATAAACAAAGTCTATTGTATGCTCATTGCTTTGCATTTGTCAGATATAATCTTCACCTTAACAGACAAATGGTGACTCAGTTGAATCCTTTTCATTTGAACTTTGACTATAGCGATACTTCTACTTTTGCTGCTACACTTGCCCAAGCTATTTGTTTTTTTAGTCAGATAGATTGATGTCTTAGAATATCTTCTCTGTGTTTATTTTCCTGTAAGGTCTGCAACTTGATTCTATATGCTAAATGCTTGGCAATAATCATTACTACATAATCTTTAATCTAGTTTTGTTTGTCATCGAAACCATGCATTTATGCTAACATTCTCCACCTTTTTGATGATGACAAAACTTGATTAAAAATTATCTCATAAAAGATAATCTCCCTATGAATGTATGTAGTCCGATAAAAAATCTTTTGCAAAGTTTTATCATTCCTCAAGTTGCCATTATCTATTATTTCCCTTGATAAGTTTTTTATATATTCTCCCCCTGATTAATTCAAAGTTTTGTTGTGTTCCCCTCGAATAATTTTGCAAATTCCACCCCCCCCCCTCGCCCTTTTTTCATAAAAAAAAAAGAAAAGTTGTTTTTGCAAAATACACACACAAAAAGAAGTAGCTTGACAACAATGAAACCATTTCATTTCATTTCAGTATAAACAAAGCTACAAACACAAATAAAAATAACTCATCCTACATTTTAAGTTGAAAAGAGGTTGTCTGTGAGACCACGGATGAGGGGAGGGGGGTGGGTGGAGAACTTTGTATCATAGTGAGAGATACAAAGTTTCAAGGGGAAGAGGGGAACGAGATGATAATGAGGTGTTTGGAGCCTCGTTTTCCCTCTCTTCAAGAGCCCCAACCGATGATGAAGTTGGATCCAGGGGCAAACTAGTTGAGATATAAATCATTTTCTTGAGAGCCACATCTTGAAGAGAAATACTTCTGACTGGATAGGTCAATTGAAATATTGAACAGAAGTAATATCGTTCCACCAAGAAAAGTAAAAGAACATCCTTTGGTTCTTCAATTTTCACCACCAGTTGGTCTTTATTCTATATATTCTTCCTAAATGCCCTTCCTTGAGTTGCACCATCGTTATGTTACAGAGAAGGATTGCTAGTCATGGGTTAAAATAGACTTATCATGGAGGCAATACTAGGTAGTTGATATAGTATTTCAAGAAAGAAGGAATAACTCATACTAAAAATAGATTTTGATATGATATCAATAGCTGTAAATTAATTTTGGCAAGAAAACAAGGTGTACTCAACCTCAAACATCATGATCCAAGTGAAGCGAGAATAGAATAGTATATAGAAGTAACTTACTTCTTCTAAGATGAAGTCTAGTCTCATTGAAAGCATATCAAAATAGTGTAATTTTTAGCATAGAAACATTAAAGATTTCATTCTCAGGTAATCAAATTAGCCATGCCTAATTCTCCTCTAATGTTTTAGAAGGTGTCTAAGGGTAGTGGCTTAGTAAAGATGTCAGCAAGTTGAGCATTTATAGAACATACTCTGGGTATACATTTTGTTTTTCTATATAATCTCTAATGAAATGATGCCTAATTTCTATATACTTGGTTCTCGAATGTAAGATAGGGCTCTTTGTCAATCATATGACACTAGTATTTTCACATTTAATGGGTATGTCTCTATAATTTAGTTCATAATCTAGAAGTTATTGTGTCATCCATAGCAATTGAGCGCAACAACTTCCAGCTGCTATATATTCAATTTTAGATGTAGAGAAAGCAACACTAGTTTGTTTCCTAGAGAACCATGATACTAGACTATTTCCTAGGAATTAATAGGTTCCACTAGCAATTCTTTTATCAACTTTATATCCTCCAAAGTTAGTATCTGAGTATCTAATTAATTCAAAACTAGTTCCTTTGTGATAATAAAGTCTTAGATTTGATGTGTCAACCAAATACTTAAAAATTCAATTCACTATAATAAGATGAGACTCTCTAGGATTGGACTGACATCTAGCATATAAGCATACTCTAAAAAGAATATCTAGTCTAGAGGCAGTAAGGTAAAGAAGAGATCCAATCATACTTTGATATAGTTTTTGATCTACAAGTTTACCCTTTTCGTCCTTATTCAGCCTTGTTGATGTGCTCATTGGAGTGCTTGTTGCTTTAATTTTTTTCATTTTGAACATCTTCAGCATTTCTCTTGTATATTTGGATTGTCTAATGTAGATTCCATCATCTCTTTGCTTGATTTGCAATCCAAGGAACTAGTTCAATTCTCCCATCATATTCATTTTGAATTCAGCCTACATGATCTTTGAAACATTTTGATAGAGATCCTCATTAGTAGCACCAAATATAATGTTATCCACATAAATTTGAACTAACAAGATATCCATGCCAATATTTTTTATGAATAAGTTAGTACCAACTTTTCCTCTCTTGAATTCATGAACACGTAAGAATTTGCTCAACCTTTCATACAATGTCTTGGAGCTTGTCCCAAACCATCTAATGCTTTGGTGAGTTGATAGACATGATCAAGTTGGTCATCATTTTTGAAACTAGAGGGTTTCTTTACATAGACTTCCTCACTTAAATATCCATTTAGAAATGTACTCTTTACATTCATCTGAAATAATTTAAAATTCTTATAGGATACAAAAGCAAGTAGCTTTCTAATGATTTCTAATCTTGCTACAGGGGCATATGATTCTTCAAAGTTAATTCCTATTTATTGGGAATAGCCCTTAGCAACTAGCCATGCCTTATTTATTATAACTAATCCACTTTCATCTAGTTTATTTTTGTATACTCATTCAATTCCAATTATATCAACTTTCTTTGGTTTTGGAACTAATTCCCATACTTTGTTCCTTTCAAACTGGTTAAGTGTTGGTCCCTTATGCGATGGTAGCTCAAGAGGGGGGCGGGGGTGAATTGAGCTTTTAAAACTTTTAACTCAAATTAAATGATTATGGTGCTAAAAGAATAAATAAAATAGATTATATAATAAATAGCACAAGATTTTATAGTGGTTCGACCCTTCGTGGGTTTCTACTTCACTTCTCGGAGTCGGTGTTCTCTACTGAGCTCAAGTTCCATAATACCTTGATCAACCTGATCAAATATAGGTTGGTTTGACAATAAGCTCATTTTTCAAGCTAACCAAAAACTTTCACAACTTGTTGGCTTTCCAAAGTTCACCAACAAACTTACAACCTTTCAGCAAGTTCCCTACTTGCTTATCTCTATACATAAATACCAAGCATTCTGCTTGTGTTGCCAAATACTAAATAAAGTGTATAGATTAATGCCTCTTACTTAGGTAGATTTGTACATAAATTTAAAATTCTAAGTGAAAGATTAAATAATGAGAGTAAAAGATTCCAACTCCTTGATCGAGTAGACATTTGAACTTTGATAGCTCTGACTGAGTTGTATTTGTTAGAGTTGAACTTTTGGAGGAAGATTTTGAACACTCTTTGTGTGATCAGCAAAGTTCAAAAAATATTCAATTGGGTTATTTTCTTCTGCTTCTGAATTTGTCGTTTATAGGTTGAGGGAGATTTTTTTATTGCTGATCTTAGCAGACATTCAAAAGTTCAAAAATGTTTTTCTTTACCTTATCTTTTGTCTGATGTTTGACTTTGCTGCCTTCTGGTATCAGCCTGATACTTCTGTTGTTGACTTTTCCAAGCATTCACTTTTCATATCAAGTGTTCTGAAGAGACAAGTGAACATGTGGTGCCTTCATTGATTTTGGATAATCTGAATTAGTTTCTTCAGATTTTCCAAAGTGATATTAATCCTTCTTAGTTGCGTTAGTCACTTGTTAAGAGAAGTTCAGATTTTCTAAACTTATATTGCCTTCAGAAAAGTAATTCGAAGCCTTGGTCAAACATCTCTGGAGCTTGATTAACATCTACAAATCATGGTTTAATATCTCTGAAGCATGATTATGTTTTCGAAGATTGTCTGAATTCTTTTTGAAATGTGACTTCAGGTTCTCTAAAGCATATTGTTTATTCCGAAGCATAACTAATTATCTTTGAAGCTTTTCATGTTGTTTCTGAAGTGTACAAAGATATCTCTGAGACTTTCATGACTTCTCCGAAGCTCTTTAACTTTTTCTGAAGCAAGCTGCGACTTGTCCAAAGTATTTAAATTTTCTTTGAAGTGCGCTAATACTTGTGAAGACTCCAATGCTTGTCTAAATATTTCCAAGCCACATCACATCAGTTTTTGAAGCTTTAACTGTCTTCTTCAAAGTTCATTAAGACGTGTCCGAAGCTATGCGATTTTCTCCCAAGCATGCAAGAAGGACTCCGAAGATGGTCTGTTGGCTTCCAAGCATGTCTTCAACACTTCAGATTCTATTTTTTTTGAATTAAGTATATGTGAAATTTTATATACTTAATTTTATAAAGGGCATTTTCTTTATGTCTTCCTTTTGTCATCATAAAGGTTATTTTCAAGTTGAGTATGAGTTTATCTTTCTGCAATGTTCTTGAGAGCAAAATGTTACTACCTTAATGTTTCACTCATGCTTTTGCTCATCATCAAAACATACTTAGTTAAGATTGTTCATCATCAAAATCAAGCTAGATAACATGATCCAACATTAAGCTCTTCTTGCATTGTAATGATCCAGTTTTCATCATTTAAGGCTTGATCAATGCAAGTGGGCTCAATTATGGAGATGAAAGCATAATGACCACAAATGTTTTGCATAAACTTTCTTATTTTGACACCATTATAGACATCACCTATAATTTATTTTCTAGGATGGGCACTAATAAATCTCAAATCAGTGGGAGTTTGAGAGGGAACATTTGTACTGCCCCATCTTAGGCCTATGCGTTCCACCATTACCCCACAATTTCTCTATTTTAAAGGAAATTTCTGCAAAAAATTCGACAGAGCCTCCCCTAAAATATCAAGATTTATACCTATGCATATATTAATATATAAAACTAAAATTTTTAATAGCTATAAAGAAATGCTAAACTTCATAAAAAACACACCCATAGCTACCCATTCACCCACAACTACATGACTAAGATCGGAACTGATCATGATGACAATCTATCCTCCTAGAATAATACAATTTCAACAACAATAATATAGTTAATTCACTGTGACACGTCATACCATATATATTATGTGAGATCTTTCGAATGTAATTATATAATTACACAACCAAATTACATTTACAAATCATTATACAATAAGAAAAACATCTTCAAATCTTACCTTTTAGTCCCAACCCATAGTTGCGATTCTTTACCTAACTTGCCAGCTAAAAATTAAAATAAGAAGGCCTAAGTCCGAACAACTTAGAAAGTAGGCTGAATAAGAGAAAAAATAAACAAATAGTAACAATATGTTTCAAAGCTAGCACATGAATAAATATAGGGCAGTGTAATTATACCACCAGGCTGTCCTCATCATTATATCCATACAATTCTCAATGCTTTTCAAATGTATAATATCATAATTATGCCATCAAGGCACACTGGCCACTCGACCATCTCATATCACACATGCGCCCTACGGGCTCCACATATTAGAACTATAACATATAGATATAAACAAAACCTTATAACGGTGCCCTTTAGGCACAACATATCATATCACACTTATGCTATACAAGCATAAAACCAATCTAGGGTAATTTAATTATTATACTTACATACATCATAATGGGATGCTTCCCATTTCACAAATACACACCCTCACCTAATATAATTCATATCATCATAGTCAAGGAAATCTCTTATCCCTTCAATTCTATATACCTTTACGGACTATACCACAAACAAAAATCATGGGATAATCTCTATCCCCATTAATTTATTCATTCAATAGGAAAAGAATCAGGGAATGCACATCATTCTTATCAAACCACACATACACCTAGGACATTCTTGGTCCCATCACCTCCACACAGTTACATAGCCAATACATATAACAAATGAGAATTAATGGGATATTCAATATCCCCGTTCATCATACATTCAACCAAAAAATAGCCTACTTACCTTATGTGAAGCAGAACTCTCCACAAGGCCTCTGGCTCACTATTTTGGCTCCCGAGGATGCTTCCATAATCCTAAATACTCATGTATTTCAAATAAGACATGCAATTTGGCATGATTTTTAAGTACATAAACCCATTATGTTTTTCATTTTACTCATACATTATTCTAAGTCAAACAAACATTATTTCAAGTTTCATAAATATCCAGCAAGTAGCCCATATGTTTGCCATTTTTGTTGTTTATCCATATGCCTTTCTAATACATATAATCATGCCAATGGGCCTCTATTTTTGTTCTCTTTTTATCATCTTAATTCACCCTTTTAAGAAATCTAAAAATTCATTATTATGTCCAATTAATAGCCACCTAGGGGCTACACTGGAATCCTGTAAGTAGAACTTACTTTTCATTGAGGCATTTCATTGAATACATGATATGCATAGTTACTTTTTTAATTTTAGCTATATGTAATAAGTCTCATGCATTTCTTATAGCAAAAACTATGCATTCTAGAATTTGAATTGAACCATGCATACTTAGTCTCCTAAACTTATGCTAAGCATTCAAAAATTTTTAAAGAAATGGCTAATTCGATGTGATTAATGTGCATAAGGAATCTATAGCAAATTAGACAAAGGAATGAGTCAAGCATTGTAGACACAATGATTTTTGTCATTTTAAACTTAACTTGGGCTAGTTTTAAATGTCACATACATGTCATTGGTTTTATATGATGAACCTGATCAATGTTCAAAACACACAACCCAATCAAATGAAGCACTCAAAATAGAGATTTAAACATAACACATAAACTATCCAAACTAGACAAATCAACTAAATACACAATACACAAACTAGACAAACTATAATAACCCCCAAACTTAGACAAATATAGCCATAAACAAAATGCTAATACCCCTAAACTTGAACATAACATTATCCTCAAGATAGAATAAAGTAATGGAAAACAAGGACTTCCCTGAAATGGATGGATCACTCGTCTGAGCTTTCGCCTTCCACTCAACTCAAAGATTCTTCTGGTACATCATGAAGTGTTGGCAGAGTTGGGAAAACAATCGAGTTATCTCCTTATGATATGTTGCAACTCTAAAGCATGGCGGCCAGAGCGTTATTATGGTCCACCATATATTTGAGCACTTTCCGTTGGTCCTTCATCTTTTGCATATGATAAGATTGAACACCCACTAGGTGTGTTTGGAGATCAGCAAGAGAAGGTGCTTTAGATGAAGACGTGCTTGTGGGTCTCTAATAAGGAGAACTTGGGGATAAATTTGAAGGCCCCACTCTTGTACTTCTATGTGACATTTTCTCAAATGTTTCCATGATTGCATCATTGATTACTGAAAGAGGTCATTGAAATTCCTCTTTAGCAATGGTAGGAACTCCAGCCATGAGACACAACCTACAGATGAGTGAAGGGTGTCCTAATCCACTTGAGAGCCTCCCTATGATGAAAGAGATGATGGAATGCTTAATAACTTAGCCCACATCAATGGACAACCCTATCTAAATAGCATAGTTGAGAAGAGCATGCTCCCTTGTAATATCAGAAACATGATTTAAAGGTAAAATTTTAGCTGAAATCAAATAGTGCATGCCTTACTTGTTGCCTCCAAATGCCCTCTTGGAAAACTGATTACCTTATCATTCAGAGTCTTTCACTTGCTACCTGATTGAGCAAGGTAAGATATAATTGCATTATAGTCAGGTCTTTGCTCAATCCAAGCTGAGTATTCATCTTTTTCAATGTCATCCATCTCATAAGCTTGGTTGATAGCAACTCTATCAAAAGGGACCATCTTTCCATGCACCGGTACTTTAAGTTCTCTTGGGTTTGCTTTGAACCATTATCTAGCGTTAGCATAAAACTCCCTAACTAGTGGCACCACTGCCGCTTTCGGTTAAGCTATAAAGTGCATCCAATGCTGAGCTCGAATAAGATTGGCTATATCACTATAAGTTGTATCAAAGCCCCTTGCTCTTATACCTTCTCGATTAACTAGAGAGTTTTTGAAGATGTCTTTAACTCGATCATTGAAGAACATGTGTTTAGGTGGTGATTCAGGCTCTCTTGTCCGCTTCTTCCTTGAGGGTCCGACACAAGTAGCTTTCCTTGGAGGTATGGTGACAAACCCAAATATACTAGCTTTCCTTGAAGGCATGGTGACAAACCCAAATATACTTGGGCAATCCAAATGAAGCAAAACTACCAAGCTTCCTCTTGAACAAACCACACAACACCACTTCACCTTGAAATAACAACAAGCACTAGCAAGAAAATGTGCTTACACCATAAGAAAGAAGTCACTTTCTTCACCAAGGCATTTCATCAAACATGTAGCGTGCACTTTAAAATTTCTCAACAGATGCCTTGATAGCACTTCCAATTCAATCTCAACATACACCCACTTCTCTCACATACACTCTTGCAACATTTGCCTAACAAAAATCACACACAACCTAGTTGAAGCAATTCATCAAATACTTGATGTGCACAACGTCAACAAAGCTCCCATACACAAAAACCCAACTCCAAACCTTTTCAAACCACCACAAAAGCAAACTACTTCACCAAGAATATCAATAGAAGAATGATCAAGTTGAACTAAGTATCTTACTTGTAATTACAAGAAGATGTGTAAGAAGTTGTCAAACCCAACTTGAGAAGATGATAATGAATAGTGGAATGGGTGACATGAATCCAAGGATGGAGATAGAAGAGAGAAGTTTTTGGGAGTGAATAGTTGAGTTTTGGGATAATGGAATGGGTGTGGGGAAAGGTAATAAAGAGAAGGGGAAAGAGAGAGGGAGAGCTCACTTGAAAAGAGGGGTGGGAAGGGAATGGGGCGTGCGTGCATGAGTGAGGGTTTTTAAGTGTTCAGATGACGGCGCCACTCGCTGCCCCCACTGTAAAATGTTTTTTTAGAAACGTCGAGCGTCAGTGGCGCCCACTCACTACCTCCCCTTGTCTCCTTTGATTTTCTAGCGCTGAAGGTGCTAGAATGGGCACCGAAAGCGCCATGTTGCAGCCTCCCATCCATTTTTCTATCAATTCGCATGCATATCTATCATTCCCTTGTTAGAATTTGATTTATTTTGCTCAGAATTCCTTCATTCATGAAAATAACCTGTCAATCACAAATAACAATATATTAAGTATAACAAATTGGAAAATATCAATGTAATCTAACAACTTAATAGTCAAAGCAACTTTATTTAAACTAATGCAACTAACATGCTTTATTAACTACATTTAAGAAATTAAAATAACTGAAAGATAAAATAGATTGGGTTGCCTCCCAAAAGCACTTTATTTAATGTCTGACTAAGATGAACTCCCTTTTTTTACAAATTTTCAATTTTCCACACTTCATTCCGTTGCACTGGCATGTCCTCTTTGTTGTATTTCTTCACATGATGCCCATTAACTTTGAAAGTGCTCTTGTCTTTTGGGTTCAATTTAACCACTCCATGAGAAAACACTTGTGTGATACGAAATGGGCCAATCCAATGTGATTTCAATTTTTTTGGAAACAAACGCAAACATGAGTCATAAAGCAGAACATCCATTCCAGGCTCAATGTACCATTTAGAAATGACTTCATCATGATATTTCTTGGTACGCCCCTTGTAAATCTTGGCATTCTCATATACCTCATTCCTCTGCTCCTCAGGTTCATGAAGTTGAAGTTTTCTCTACTCTCCTACCTTTTCCATATCATAATTCAAATGTTTAATAGCCCAGTAGGACTTATGCCCCAACTCGAGAGGCAAATGGTAAGCTTTTCCAAAAGCAAGTCTATATGGACTCATTTCGATTGGGGTCTTGAAAGTAGTCCTGTATGCCCATATGACATTGTTTAGCTTCATTGCCTAGTCTTTCCTTGAAGTGTTCATAGTCCTTTCCAAAATTACTTTTATTTGTCTGTTGTTAACTTCTACTTGCCCTGACGTTTGTAAATGATAAGGCGTTGCAACCCTGTGAGTGATATTGTACTTTTTTAACAGAGTTACAAAAATCTTATTACAGAAATGAGTTCCCCTATCACTAATGATTACTCTTGGAGTCCCAAACCTAAAAAGATCTTGTCTTTCAAAAATCTCAGCACAATATTAGCATCATTAGTCTTAGTGGCCATAACTTCGATCCACTTGGACACATAATCCATAACAAGCAGAATATACGGGTTCCCATTGGATGGTGGGAATGGACTCATGAAATCAATGCCCCATACATCAAAAAGTTCAATAACAAGGCTACTTGGAAGTGGCATCCAATGTTTCCTATACTCTGGCATCCGTCACACATAGCACAAAAGCATGAGCATCCTTAAAAATAGTTGGCCAATAAAATCCAAATTGAAATACTTTGAGAGCAGTTTTCTTCTCTCCAAAATGCCCTCTATAACTAAATGTGCAGTAATGTCTTAGAATACTTAGCTACTTATCTTCCAGAACACAATGCCTAATGATTTGGTCTGAACATATTTTGAACAAGATTGGATCATCATAGAAATAATGCCTTGACATTGACATCAACTTTCTTCTTCCTCGTGAATTCAATAGAGAATTAAAAATTTCATTAACCAAGCAATTTATAATATCAATGTACCAAGGTTCACTCCCCTTCACAAAATACAATTGCTCATAAGGAAAGATCTCATTGATAGGAATGTTTTTCTTTCCTCTTTCTTGCTCGAAGTCAGTACCTTCCACCAGTCTGGATAGATGATCTGCTACCACATTCTCATGGCCCTACTTATCCTTGATTGTCAGATCGAACTCTTACAATAATAAAATCCACCTAATTAACCTAGGCTTGGCATCTTTATTTGTTAGCAAATATCTTAGTGTAGCATGATCTAAATAAATAATTACCTTTGAATACATCAAGTAAGAACAAAGTTTTTCCAAAGCAAACACAATAGCAGGTAATTCTTTTTTAGTGGTAGAATAGTTTAATTATGCTTCATTTAGAGTCATACTTGCATAATGAATAACATGAGGTAACTTATCTACTCCCTGTCCTAAGATAGCATCGAAATCAAAGTCTAATGCATCACACATGAGTTCAAATGGAAGAGGCCAATTAGGAACTGCTAGAATAGGAGAGACGTTAATTTTTATTTCAAAGTATTGAAGGCTACAAGGCACTCCTCATCAAAATAGAAATTTACATCATTTGCCATCAGTTTACAAAGCGATCTAGAATTTTTTGAGAAATCTTTAATGAACCGTTTGTAAAAACCTGCATGACTAAGAAAGCTTCTAACTCCTTGATTGAAATTGGTGGTGGCAACTTTGCAATCAATTCAATTTTTGCCTTGTCAACCTCAATGCCTTTACTTGAAATAATATGCCCAAGCACAATTCCCTGCTTTACTAAAAAGTGGCACTTTTCCCAACTTAGTGTCAAATTCATTTCTATACATCTTCTAAGCACCAACCTTAAGTCAGTTATCAAATGAGTCTCCAAAAATCAAAAAATCATCCATAAAAACTTTAATAAACTTTTAAATCATTTCGGAAAAGATGGACTTCATATACCTTTGAAAAGTTGCAGAGGCATTGCACAAACCAAATGGCATCCTTCGAGATGCAAAAATTCTAAACAGGTAGGTAAAAGTGGTTTTCTCATGGTCTTCTAGGGCAATTGGAACTTGATTATAACTTGAAGATCATCCAAAAAATAGTAGTAAGCATGACCTGTCAACCTTTCAAGCATTTGATCAATAAAAGGAAGGGAAAAGTGATCCTTTCTTGTGGCTGCATTGAGTTTCCTGTAGTCAATTCACATTTGCCAACCTGTAGCCATTCCTCTTGGTACCAATTCAACATTATCATTTTTTACAATAGAAATACTAAACTTCTTTGGCACCACATGCACTTGAACTCCCATTTGTTGTCAAAGATTGGATTGATAATACCTGCATCTAGCAATTTGATCACCTCTGCTCCCACAGCTTTCTTTATATGTGGGTTAAGTCTCCTCTGAGCTTCTCTGGAAGTCTTTGCATTATCATCCAGCAAAATTTTGTGCATGCACATAGTGGGGCTAATTCTCTTGATGTTTGCTAAGGTCCACCATATAGCCCCTTTGTGCTCTTTTAACACATTCATCAGCTTAATTTCTTCATCAACAGATAAGTCAGAAGCAATAATCACTAGAAAAGTATTATTTTAACCAAGAAATACATACTTTAAGTTCTGAGGTAATTACTTCAATTCCAGTTGGGGTGATGTGATAGATGTTTGATTCAATTCTAGGTTCACATGTGACAACCCTTCATTGGAAACTTCTCCTACTTTGTCTGCTCTATCAAGTTCAGCTTTCAACTTCATCATTTCTTCATCCTCCTCTAGTCCATCTACAGTGAGCACCAATTTTAGCTTATTAGTTGTTTCCTCTTGCACAAAAGTTGATAAAATAAGTGAGTATAATTCATTAACTTGAAAACATTCACTGGGATTGGAAGGTAGTGATATAGAATTATAAACAGAAAATTCCACAGTTTCATCTAAGATAGTCATCTTTAACTTTCCATTCTGCACATCTATGATTATCTTAGTGGAAAGTGCATCTTAGAAGAATAGGCACTTCTCTTTCTGGAATCATTTATCTTCCCATGTCAAGCACAACAAAATTTGTAGAAATAATTAGTTTATCGAACTGCACAAGAATGTCCTCTACAATGCCTCTAGGATATTTAACTAATTTATCTACAAGTTTTAGAGACAATGTAGTGGGTTTCAATTCTCCTAATCCAATTTGTATATAAATAGAATAAGGCATCAAATTAATGCTTGTACCTAAGTCTAGCATTGCCTTTACCTTGTTTATCCCTCCAACAGTGATTGAGATATTGAAACTACTTGGATCCTTGAGTTTTGGGTGAAGGTTTGTCTTTAAAACTGCACTGGCTACCTCTGAAACTAGAACTTTCTCATGTGGCTCATACTTACACTTTCTTGTATTTAATTCTTTTAGAAATTTAGCATAAGAAGGTATATTCTTTATTATATGAAGCAAAGACAAATTAACATTAACGTTGGAAAGGATATTATAAATGTTAGAAAATGATTTATCTAATTTACTCTACTTCAGTCTTCCTAGAAAAGGGACAGGAGGATCATACAATGGGGGTAATTTGTAGTTGACAGTAGGGTCAACTACTGGAAACACTGCCTTCTTTGGATGCCCTTCCTTAGTATTTTTCTTAATTTTCTCCATTCCTACAAAAACAATTGAACTATCAATTTCTTCTCCAAACTTAATATCAATTATCTTTCCACTCCTCAGTGTTGTTATTTATTTTGCTTGCTCAGGTTGGCTAGGCAACTTCCCAGGTGTATGGCTCTATACTGCTTATGCAATTTGTCCTAACTGAGTTCCCATCTTTTTCATGCATGCCTCCATGTTAAGGAATCTAGAATCAATGTTTTGGAATTTGGTTGCATTATTCTAGAACTGGGTTTGTGTTGCTTAAATGAAACTCTACATGGTTTCTTTAAGCATAGGCTTCTTCTGTTGTGGTTGAAACAAAGTTTCAACTTGATTCTAATTTTTTTCATTGTTCTAAGCAAAATTAGAATGATTTCTCCAACTAGAATTGTAAGTGTTTGAGGAAGAGTCATTCTGTGACCTCTGGTTGTAGAAGTTCATTGCATTAGCTTGTCAGCATCACCTACAAAATTTTCATTTGAAGGGCAAACAATTGGTGAATGTCCTAAATTACTATGAAGAGAACAAACCACTGCTAGAGCAAGTTGTGGTTGCTTCAAGTGTACCATCATAGAGCACATTGCCTTCATCTACTTAGCCATCTCTGACATCTACATTGATAGATCAGAGTTAGAATTCACTTCATAAAGTCCCCTAAATCTACTTCTTACACTTTTCTATTGAGAATTTGCTCCCAACATCTCATATATCTCATAAGTTTCTTCCAGAGTCTTTTCTTCCATGGGTCTACCTGCAGCATTGTCAACTATAGCTTGGCATGGTTGTGTTAGTCCATCATAGAAAAATTGGTTAAGAAGCTCAAGAGGATATCTATGATAAGGGCATTAAACCGAAATTGCTTTATACCTTTCCCAAGCCTCATGTAAAGCTTCACTATCTAATTGACAGAAAGTGGCTATTTTGTTTTTGAATCCAACAATTTTAGCATGAGAGTAGAATTTCCCAATGAACTTATTATAAACTGCTCTCCATATTATTAATGAGCCAGGAGCTACTGTCATAAAATATATCTTGGTTGCATCTTTCAGAGTATATGGAAAAAATCTCATAATAATTAATCTTCTATTAGCCCTTGCAATGAAAATATTTGGATGGTTGCATAAAAATTACGCATGTAAGTCAATAGATCCTCTGAAGCTATCCCTTGTAAAGATGGAAGCATGTTAAAATGAATATATTTCAAGTCATAATTTATAGCATCCTCATCTAACACAATGCATGAAGGTGAAATTCCTATAGTAGGGCGTTTAAACTCTTTCATTAATTGTTGAGCCTGTTATGCTTGTTGAGCCACTCGGTTCTCCACATTATCATCCATGTGTTCTTCTTCTCCTTCACTAAAAATCTTTGTTTCAATTTCCACTTTGTCAGCATGATCGTTTAATGAAAATAGAGTTGGATTCAGAGATCTCCTTCTGTGCATTCACAATACTACAATGGAAAGAAGGAAACAATTAAAAATATTCTTATATACAATTATACCTAAGAAAAGAAAAGAAAGAATGTAAATAATCTTATCAAATCAATTTGAAACCATTCCCTGGCAACGACACCAAAAACTTGATGGTTCAAATTATAATTCCTCGCAAGTGTATGGACTTATAACAATATAGTGTGCAATGCAAGGGTTGATCCCATAGAGAATGGTTAAACCAACTTAATTAATTTTTGTTACTGAACTATCCTAACCTTAAAAGGAATGTATTTATAACTAAATAAATATGAAATAATGTTTGGTATAATTTTAGAATTTCAAAAACTTAATGGAATGCAAATAAATCAATGATTAAAAATAATGCAGGGAGATTAGCAAGATGCAAAGGTCTAGGGATCCAATTTCACCACTAGATGATACTCTTTTGCTAATAGAATATTGGATTCAACGCCTCACTTGGGTTTGTTCTTTCAAAAGTAAGATTATTATTGTTAGGTGTGTCAATTTAAATCAAGTGTTTTCACTAGTTCTAGTTACCTATAGTGTGTAGCATAACTGAGGTGAAAACCCATTAAACTTAAGAACATAATGAACCAAAAGAGCATGATTTAGCATATGGCATCCACCTTAACCACTCTTTGATAATTAATTTAGATCATAATATTGGTGATCAAGTAATAAAATAAGTTAAATAATTACAAACAATATCATGAATGAAACTCGATCATCTAGCCATCAAAAACCAACAATCAATAACAAAGAGTATCAAAAAGGGTTACATCTTCACCCTAGAAAAAGAGATTTAGTTCATCCCTTCGACAGGATGATCACAATGAAGAATATCTTCTCTCCTTCTTCTTTCTTTCTTGCAATCTCTGCTTCTTCTCCCCAAGAAAACTCTAAGAAGTTAGCCTCCAAACCTCAAAAAGAACTCTCAAAATGGAAGTGAAAAGTAACCTCAAAAACCCTAACTTCCTTGCTTGAAAACTCCTCTACTATGCACTTAGAAAAATTGCTAAAATTATGGGGCATGTCGCTGGCACCGGCTTGTTGTCCGGTTGAGTAATAGTGGAGGATCCTGGTGCCAATTGGATTTCATGATGCAACTTGATTTTCTTTAGCTCCTTACAACTTTATTTTCCATCCTTTGAGCTTCATCTTTTCTTTCTAATTTCTCTTCTTTTCCATCTACAAAACACCTAGAAAGTCCAACAAATAAGTATGAAATTTTTTTAAAAGAAATTCATTGGAAACATATATGATTTAAGTGAATGAAACTCACTCATCAGCCACATCCAAGTGAAAGGATTTTGGGTGCTCAATACATGGAGGTGATGTTAGGATTCATAAACAGAATTCTTTTTTTTTTTCAACAATGAGAAAAAGGGGGCATGAAAGGATTAGGAAATAGGACATGGGAGGGAGGAAGGGTTGGTCAAATGGTTACTTAGGAGAGGGTGATGGAGCATTTTATCCAATTGCTCCATTGGTGCTCCATTGGTGCATTTGCACCTCATACACATGCCATGATAAGTTTCTCATTTAAATGTAATTAATGCACCATTAATCATGCCCTTTTCAAAGCTACAATACTTTACATAATTTATTTCCTCAAATAGTTTGGACTAAAGCCATTTAGTTATGATATCAAGCCTTAATCAATTTATTATGGCCCATTTCTCACCCACTTGATAATTAGCGTCAAATGTCACATAAAAATCAATAACCTATTATAAATTATATATTATACACATATATTTATCTTAATATATCTTAAATATAGTTTTTTAAAATAATTTTGCATAATTAATACACAAGCTTTTAAAATTATCTAGCTTAATTCTGTAATTTGCGTCCTTAGTTATCCCACCAGGAGAAGTTTTGGTGTGTTAACCATAACATTCTCACACGAACTCCAAATTGAGTCATTGTTTTTCCATTTGATAGATAATTTCAAGAGATAAAACTTTAGTTTTAATAACACTTTCCAAATCAACCCCCATATATATCGAAAATTTAAATAAAGCAAAACTTTTCTATATTTTTTAGCCTTGTAGAGCAGTTTTGGTGCATTGATCATAACTTCCTCATATACTATCAAAATATTGTGATTCTTGATTTGTTAGAAAGATAATTTGATAATATATAGCTCTTATGTTGAACATATTTTAAATTTATTCCATTACGTATGTTAAAAATTGATCACAAATGACCCTTTTTTTTAAATTCAGTATTTTCTTAATATACACATGCCCTTTTAGTTTTTCTCCATTTCTCCTTTATTTAATTTCATTATTTTCATCCATTTTCACATTAATTTTCCACTTATATTTTGACAACAAAAACATAATGCAAAATTATAAATTATATCATGTAATTATTTAAACATATACCCATTAATTTTCATCATAAATTATGTATCATGACATGATATTTTCCAAACTTCTCTTGCATTTTCTCATGCATTAAAATCGTAACTTTTTTCATTAATCAATCATCAAAATACCCAAATTTTTGGTTCAAAAATTGCAATTTAAATCATAAAATTATTGTACCTAATTGATATAATCACATTAAATTCTCCTGTACATTACATATAGTTCAATTATTTCATTCCAATTTCCACAAATGTTCATGCATACACTCAAATTTTTAATTTGCTAATTACTTAAAACTCAAACATCAACCTTTTAACAATGATCCACAAATTAACACCCCCAGGTGTTACAAACCATCCCCCTTACAAAATATTTTATCCTCAAAACTTTAAATCTGAGTCCACAATTCAACATATCATATCACACCATGCTTCCACTGCGCACTTTGATATTCAAAAGAAAATGAAACATATACCTCACCAGTCATTATAACTATTTTGTTTTCACCCTATGGATCCATATACTCATGATACACTACAGAAGGGTGCTTTACTAAATCATATGACCCAACATCATAATAAAGATAACACTTGTACAAATTTTGTATCCAAAATGTTCAAAGTATCAACATAAGTAGATCAATACAACATAAACATAGATAACTTTACAATCATAGCCAAACATGAGAATCTTACATCAATGTCATGGCATACAAGCAGAACCAAATGAGTACATAAATGCTACTAATTCATCTAGGGTGATCAACTCATAATGCATATGTCATCATACACTGCACATATGTAACCCATCCATATACTTACATAATCACATGCCAACTCAGACAAGTCACTCAATGCCATATTGCCATACTCAGTATCATGGATCAGTGTATCATACTCATTGAATTTGACAAGAATACCATCAAAGCACTAGCCCTCTCTAGTCTCTCCCTATATCCTAGGGTACGAAGCCTACTAGGAGCTGCACCTTGCTCAGGTTTATTTCAATCCCGGCGTTCACTGCCCGCCCTTTTTGCTCCAAAGTACTCAACAAATGTGCACATTTTATCAGTCAAAATCATGACACTATATGTAACACTTAGGGCTGTTAGTTTTGAGTAATTATGTATTTGACCACATTATGGTGTTATTGAGCGTTAAAAATGAAGAAAATTTTGAAATTAATTCATAGTTTGAGCATAATTGTATGAGAACATGAAGCTAAAAATGATATAGGTGTGATTTGTACCCAATTTTTGGCACATAATATGAATGATTTAGAAAAAGTGTCCAACATAAAAGTTGTAAAATTTTAAATTTATCTTATAATAATCAAGAGTCACATGAATCGGATATCATATGAAAAAGTAATAGCCAAAATACTATGGCTATTTCTAGAGTTTTAAATTGGATTAAAACAAAAGGCATCACTTTGTGGAATAATTAATCATATTTAGAGACTGAATTAGAAAACATGATCAACATAAAAGTTATATATCTTAAAATTATCTTCACAATGCATCAAAAATTACCTAATTCAAACATTATATGAGGGAGATATGGTAGATCTACTAAAACTGCTTTGGATAGGCAATAAGGAGGATGTCGTGGCCTAGAAGAAGATGCCACGGCATCCAATTGAAATGGGCAAGTTGGACGTGGCCAAATTTTTCCACGCTGTGGCATGGAAAAGGATGACTCAACATCAATTATAGATTTTTAAGTTGGGCAGCTAGCATTTCACCCCATTTCAGTTTCGTCCCTTCTCTGATCTGTTCTGTTCTTTCTCCCACGCCAACCCTACCCCATTTAGCTTAATCCTTGCCATTTTTGCAAGTATAAAAGTTTATTTAGGTGGGAAAGCATCCAACCATGCCTATGGAGATGAGTTTTGGTCGTTTGAATGGTGGGAGAAGAGGGAAATGCAAATTTGTGGTAGCCATGATGGCTTCTTGAGGGATTGGCATCGAAATCATGATTAATGGTGGAAGCAATTTATAATTTCAAAGGTAAGTTGGTTTTCCCCCATTTAACTTTTGGTTCTTACTTGTTAGGGTTTTCATGAATAGCGAATTTTTGGATTTTGGGGAAGATGATGGGTTTTAGTCTTTAAATCATGGGGGAATGATATATCCATGCTTATACAGGTTTTGCAACTTGATTTGGACATAAAACATGATGATTCATGTTAATTAGGGTTTTGTTAATAGTATTTGGGAGCAAAATGATGGAAAATTCTATCTAAACATGGGGAAAATGTTTAAGTGATTGTTTATAATATGGTGAGACTTGTTTGACAGTGGAAAATATCAATTTTGATAATAATCTGAGTTAAGGTTAAAAAGCAGATTGTGTACATAATGGGTTTAAGTAACAAATTAATTGAGCTAATGGTTTAATTAGCTTGTTTATGAGATGATAAACATGTTGTATGATGAGTATGCATTACTAGAAAAGAAATTCTTTGGAGCACTTTATGAAATTGTCCTAATTTGATTATGCATATTAACTATGTTAGTTAAAATGATTAATGAGCTATGAATTATGGGTAAAGGGTTAATTATAACCCTAAGACCTTGTGGCTATGCTATTGTTTATGAATTGAAGAAAAGGGGATTGTTTATATAGAGTATTTAAATTGGGAATTGATTAAATTCATGACTTAATTAGCTTGTTCCCATAGTTAAGTATAGGCTAATTGAATTGTATAACAAGTATGAATTATTAGCAATGAAATCCCCTTAAGAAATCTTGTTGAGAAAGTATAATTCAATTGAAATATTTATCATGTTTGATGAATTGTGTCCAAAAGAAACAAAATGAGATTAGATTTTGATACATATGATATGTGTGGGGCTATTGGTAAGGATGGAAAGAAACTAGTGAGAAAAGAGGAGTTAAGGGATCAACCTTTATGCAAGGTAAGTAGGCTCCCTCCTTTAGTTGCATGATCTACTGATCTGGGGATATGAAATAACCTAGTTGTTTGTTATTTAGACATGTTTGTTTTAGAGGGAAATAATAAATATCCCGTATTTCATTATGGATGTTTGTTGTTTATTTAATTATGTGAATGTATGATTGAATAGACAAGATGAATATCCCTTTATATAGAATGAGATAATAATATTTTAGACATGAATGAAAGTATATCTGATTAGTTAAGGATAGTAACTGTTCCTTTGGAATGAAATTCCCTAATTTTTTTAGAAATCAATGTTATACATGATACTATCATTGATAAAATGTTGTGTTGAAAATTTTTGATGATGTGCTTGAAATGATGGATATATATATATATATTGTGATGTTGAGTATGAATGTTATTGATTCTGGATTAAACATGATATTTGCATATTTATTATGATTTTGGTTTATTGAACCTACCTACTTACTGAGTGCTCGGACTCACACCTTCTTATTCTATGTTTTTTAGTTGACAGGTAAAGAATTTCAACTATGGGTTGGAACTAAGAAGCAGTATTTGAAGATATCTCTTATGGTAGGTTTGATGTGGGATTGTAATCCCTTTTATATAATTGAAATTCAAAATATAATTGTATGATTGTAATGTAAAGAAGTCAATTGATGTATATAGTAGTGTAAAAGCATGTCTTAGTGATTTAATTATCATATTATGAATGAAGTTATAACTGGAAATATATGTAAGTTGCCATCATGATTTACACAGATCTTGGGCTGTGTTATTGTGGGTGTATGTTTTAGAAATTAGATCAATGTGTTATTTTATCTGATAGATACTTATACAGGTGAAATCGATGTATTATATGAGGCAATGAATTTTTGTACCCTAGGTGGACAGCCCCATTTTTAGGGGAGACTTTGTCCAATTTTCTATAGAAAGTAGACCACTTAGAAAATTTGGTACTAAGCACCCCACCCTAAAAGTGGGTAAATCAAGGTGAAATATAGTGCAAAATGGAAGGTTGCACATCAGAAAGCGGGGCATGACACTATACTAGCAATTCATTCATGAAACTTTGCAATTTCATCATTTTAGTTTCACATACACTAAGAAAATATTCAAACATCCACGTAAGGTGTGCCATTGGGCACCACCATGCTTCACTGCATCACTTTGATCATAACAAGTCTATATCACTACCTATATGCATCCATGCATAATAACACGAACTCACAACTACTATATCAATTCACAACTAGCATTTACATCAACTATGAATGATCATCTAATTTTACAATTATCATCTACATGCTCTTCGTTTCATTCCTCATGCCTTCAAATTACCCTTAAGCTGCTGTTCTCCCATGTTTCCCTCATAGATTAGTAAAGTTCTCTTGGCATGTCATTTCCTATCTCCTCTTGCCATTGCCATTATGATCCTAAAACTTAATTTTTTCACTCAAAATATCAGGACTTATCAAACAAATAAGTCACTATGCCCTGAAACCATTTTGTAACACCCCACCCCCATGCCTATGCATTTCCCCATTCCCCCATAATTTCTCTATTTTTAAGGAAACGTTTTGCCAAAAATTCAAAAGAGTATCCCCTAAAACATCAAGATCTATACATGTACACACATTAATATATAAAATTAAAATTTTTAATAGCTATAAATAAATGTTAAACTTCATAAAATACACTCCCACAGCTACCCATTCACCCACAGCTAATGTGCAATCTCATGGTAAAATTAAGTGGCTACACATGTATAATCAATAAAGGGAAAATGTTATTTGCTTCATTTACAAACATTATACAATAACATTCACATTATTTAAAATATGGCTAAGGAATAAGGTAGCAAACTTTATTAGAAGTCCAGATATGATGCTTGAAATGTATATTTTGTTAACATTCTAAAATCAGATGCATAAAGAGGAAAACCTGCTTATTGTGATATGGATAGATACCCTTTCTTATCACCAACTTAGTAATTTTGCGTCCAATTAAACAATTCATGAATCTTACATGCAAGATGCATATCTTATCAACATTTAGACGTATTTAACATCCATAAAACATGATCAATTCAGACCCTAACTCTAGTACGCAAAATGGCCCCTTCTAGGGTTTACCCAATTACCTAGTTTAAATCCTGATAAAAGGATAGTTAAGACTTCAATAACAAGGATTAATGGCACTACATCCTTCATAGTGTCATTGTATTAAACATATGATATGCAACTTTCAGATTTAGCATGCTTAATCCTAAGCAGTATAGGGATTCTTTCCCAAATGACAACTAAACATGTTTTAAGAAGAATCCTACCCCAATTATCGATCACAACAACCATATCATAGCTAACTTACCATTTTCTCCTAATTCTAACCTTCCTAAACCCTATTCCTTCACAAAATCTATCCCATAAGCCATAATTCAGGAAGTTTGTATAACATAAATCATTAATTAATGATAAAAAAATTTTGCCGCCTAATTTCCTCTAGTCATTTTCCACAAAAACTTGGTGTAGTGTGAATTTCCCCCATCTCCTTCCGTTTCCCCCACTCCAACTTGTAAAATTTGGCATTTTCTCTATTCTAAATGATTGCAGTGTGCTCTACCGATATTTCCCCTACTTCCAATCATCAAAATTCAGTACTTTCTCAAAGTAGGTGGGATGTGGAGGGGTTAGAAAATGTAAATGGGGTTTGGGGCTGGCTAGTGGAGCATTTTAACTTGCTCCACCCCAAGTGCTCTAGCGGTGTGCAGTAGCATGTGCAGTAACTTCTTCCAATTTGCCTTAAGGCACATGTCATGGGTCATGTTCTTCATGATTATCAAACTATATTAATAATTTCCTTCAAATTTCCAAAGATTATTGATGCAACATCCATTTCTAGGCCAAAGGAACAAATTCACCCATACCAAAATTTCTAGGTGTCTCATTCCACCCCACTTATAAAATATTTCAACCTCAAAACTTAGACAACCTGATAAGGGTACTTAGTCTACATCAAGTCTTCAAGTTCCTAGGTGGCTTCTTCTTTAGTATGATGACTCCTTTGAACTTTTATAAGATGAATCACCTTATTTCTCAATTGTTTACCTTTGCTATCCAGTATCCGAATGGGGTGCTTAATGTATTGCAAGTTCTCCCCAAGATGAATTTCTTCTAGTGCCATCACATGTGAAGGATCCAGCTCATATTTTGTTAATGATGATATGTGGAATACATCATGGATCCAACTCAATGATGGTGGTAATGCTATGAAGTACGCTACCTTACCTATCCATTCTAGAATCTCATAGGGGCAAATATATCTCAGGCTGAGTTTGCCTTTTGTGCCAAATCATACAACACCTTTCATCAGTGATACTTTTAAGAAAACCTTGTCTCCTACTTGGAATTCTATGTCATGCCTCCGCACATCGACATAGCTCTTTTGGCATGATTGTGCAATATGGATATTTTCTTTTATTTGGACCGCCTTCTCTGCTATATCTAGAATCATCTATGGTCCCACTAAGGCATACTTGCCTACCTTAGTAAAATAAAGAGGGGATCTACACTTATGCCCATATAGTGCTTCAAAAGAAGCCATTTGATGCTAGAATGGTTCCTACTATTTATTATAAGTAAATTCAATCATAATTAAATACTAGCTCCAAGCCTTGCCCCATTCAATAACACATGCCCTAAGCATATCCTCTAATTGCTAATTTATCTGCTCAGTCAGCTCGTCTGTTCAGGGGTGATAGGTACTTCTGAAATCGAAATGTGCCTTCATTGCCTTGTGTAATGCTTTCCAAAATTTAAAAGTAAATATTGATTCCCAATCTGAAATAATGACTTTGGGCAAATCATGTAGTCTTACGATTTCTTTCTGATAAATCCATGCATACTTTTCAGTAGTAAAAGTAGTTTTAACTGGTATAAAATAAACCAGTTTTGTCAATCTATCTACAATCACCCAAACACTGTGTAACACTTATGGTGTTGAAATTTGGCTAAAATTCTTTACATTTCAATAAAGTGAAGAATTGAAGTGATAAATAGTGACTTATAAAGAAATTCGTTATGGAAAATTGAATTGAATAAAGAAAATGACTTCATTAGTAATTTTGAGTGAAAAAAAACTTAAGCGGTAATTTTGAGTAAAGTCATGTATATGACTTGAATGACCAATGTAGCATGATTATTATGTATAATGTGATGTGTATGAGATAATGAATCAAAATTTGGAGATGATTTTTCAATTTTGAACTATTGAGTTGAATATTAAATAAAAAGAACTCAAGTGGTGAATTTGACCAAAAGATTGTTTACGATCTGTGTGAATGATCTAACATGGTCATTATATGTATTGTAATGTGTTTAAAACATTAACTTTAGTTTTGGATGTAACTTGGAATAAAAATAGCATATGGAGTTATGACAAAAAATTTGGTTAAAATGAACTAAATAGGTGATTTTTGATAATTGACCTCAAATGAGATGAAAAATAGCATGAAAATATTTTGTTTCAGGTATGTGATGTGTGGGGAATCTTGGTTTAATATTTGGATGCATTTTAGAATAAAAATGGCATGTGAAGTCATTATAGCATAAAAATTCAGAGAAATTTGGTTAAAAACAACTGAATGAGCGATTTTTAGAAATTTACTTCAAATAAAGTGATAAATAGCATAAAAAAGTCTTATTTCATGTATGTGATATGTGGGAAGTGATTATGGGGAGATTTGAAGTGTTTTATATAAAATGGGGACTATGGTGATTTTTCATAAGTGTAAAAGCTAAATTTGAAAAAAGGGTTCATTGTAATTGAATTTGGATATAGATAATGGAATAATTTGAATAAGTGTTCAACATGAAAGTTGTAGGTCATCAAATTATCTATCCAATGGAGAAAAATCACTCAATTTTGATATGGTATGAGAAAATTATGGATAAAATACAAAAATATCTTAGAATGGGCAGCAGGTTAATGTCGCGACATAGAAATTCAGTGTCGCGACATAGGCCTATGTCACAACATAGGAAGTCTATGTTGTGACATTAGGTATGCAATGAACTCTATATCCCAATACAAGTTTGCTATGTCGCGACATCTAGTGACATGTCAGAGCACCAAAAAATCTAACTTTTTAAAGCCTTGGCCATCCCGTTTTTCTTATTACATTCCGTTTTCTTTCCCTCCCACGCCTCAAACCCTTGCCCTAGGTTTCTTTCTTGCCTAAATCCTTATTCCTTTTATAAGAAAAGAAGATAATTTAGTTATGATATTCATCAAACACGAAAGCAATCCCAAGGTTTAGTCATTTGGAGGATGAAGAAAGGAAGAAAATCACATTTTCTATTATTGGAAGGGGCTATTTAGAGTTTTAGGCTTGAAATCTCGTCTATGTGTGGAAGCCATGATTGCTCTTCATGGTAAGTTGTTTTTCCTCAATTGAAATTTGAATTTTCATGAATTAGGGTTTTAGAATTATGGAATTTTTGTTAGAAAATGATGAATTTGGTATAGAAATCATGGGGGAAATGGTTTTATGGGTTGATTACCATGAATTGGGAATGATTTAACT
>JAYJMB010052864.1:11708-22243 GCA_036873735.1 Pouteria campechiana
TCTTCCATGAAAATTCTATTTATTGTTTGATTCAGTCACTGTACAATGATGTAAAAGGATGAAAAAGACATTACTTGTAATACATCCTTAAGTGCTTAGCATTCCATGTTGGGATGCTTCTCCCATTAAGCTTTTGGAGCCTGTAGGCTCCATTTTTCAACACTTCGGTGACTTTATAGGGGCCTTCCCAAGAATAAGCAAATTTTTCTTTTGTGTGTGGGGATTGCTGACAAATGCTTCTCGTAAGACTAGGTGCCCTTCTTTGAAGTTCTTTACTTTGACTTTTCAATCATAATATTGTTTGACTTGGGCTTGGTGTTGCGCCATTCTGGCCTAGGAATTTATCCTCATTTTCTCAAGTAGATCCAAGTTTGTTTCTAGTGCTCCCTCATTTACCCTTGGGTTGAAGTTGTCCGTTTGAGCAGAAGGCACTTTCAGCTCAATTAGGACCACAGCCTCAGATTCATAAGTAAGCATAAACGGTGTTTCATGTGTGGACCTTTTCAGTGTCATTCTCAATGCCCAAAGTATTTTTGAAAGTTCTTGGCATCAGCTGCCTCCAAATCCCTCCATATATTTCTTTAGCCCTGTCAAGATGCTTTTATTCATGGCTTCGGCTAGGCTATTGGTTTGAGGGCATGCTATTGAGGAGAATGTTTACCAGATTTCATGGATTGCGTAGAATGTTCTAAATGGTTTGCCATCGAATTGGGTCCTATTATCTGTGATTAGGATCTCGGGAACCCCAAATCTGCACATTATACTTCCCATGACAAAATTCTTGGTTTGTTCTATGAAGATGGATCGAGTAGCCTTGGCCTCTGTCCACTTCGTGAAATAGTCGACAACCATAAATATATATTTTCTCCTTTCTCTGGCTAGTGGGAAGGGTGGTCCCAGAATATCAATTCCCCATTGATAGAATGACTATGAGCTTCTAATTGTCGAAAGTTTGGTCACTGGCAACCTTGGGATGTTGGTATGCTTCTGGCATCGATCGAATTTTTTGACATACTCTTTAGATTCAGCTGCCATGGTAGGCCAATAATATCCTTGTCTCATGGCCTTGAATGCAAGGGTTTTAACTCTAATGTGATTTGAACATTCTCCCTCATGTATTTGTTTGAAGATTTATTTTCCTTCTTTTTTAGTTACACATCGAAAATATGGATGTGAGCGACCCCTTCAATATAGTTTATCATCTAGGTAGATAAATTTGGTGGTCAAGTGTGCTAACCTTTTAGCTTTTATCGGATCTACGGGCCTCCCCCCTCTCTTCAAATATGCATGAATGAGGTCCATCTAAGAGGATTTTGAGTCTTCTATTGCCATCTGCTTAATTTTTAGGACGTTGGGTGTTACGGGGTGTTCCACTAAGATGGTTCTTTGGGGGATGAAGGATGGTGCTGTGGCGAGCCTTGCCAATCTATCGACTTGCTCATTTTCTTCTATTGGAATATGTATGATATTTGTCTTGCAGATTCATTGTAGCATTGCTTTGGCGGTTGACAAGTATTACATCATTAACTACTCTTTGATCTTGTACTCCCCTGACAATTGTTTCACTATGAATTGAGAATCACTGTAGATATTTATGTTTTTAATTTTCAACTTCTGAGCGATCCCTTGGCTTGCTAGTAAAGCTTCATACTCAATGCCATTATTGGTGGCAAGGAACTTGAACCTTAATGCATATTCAATTAGGTTATTTTTTGGGCTTTGCAGGATAAGACTAACTCTCGCGCTTTCTTTGTTTGACGAGCTATCCACTTGCAAGCTCCACTAGGTTGTGGGTTCAAGCGGTGGATCCACATAATGGGATGGCTGTGGTAGTGGATTTGTAAGGGGAGAGGAAGGCAATGGTGGATCCATGGAAGGTGACTGTATTAGCAAATCCGCAAGAGATGTCGCTGTTGAGATGGACGGATCCATAGGGAAAGACATTAGTGCTATTGGATCTATTTTGCTGGTGCATTTCACAAGGAAATATGTCATAATCTGCCCCTTTATGGTCGCTCTTGATAGGAATTCGATGTTGAATTCACTATGTTCCATGGACCATTTGACAAAGTGCTAGATAATTTCATCTTCTAGAGGAGTTGCTTGAGCAATTGATCTGTATATACTTAGATCGGATGCCCCTGGAAATATGGTTGCAGTCTTTTTGCAACAATTACCAAAGTGAAAGCAATTTTCTCAATTGTGAGGTACCTCACCTCTGCACCTTTCAGGATCCTGCTAAAATAGTAGACTGATTTTTGAAGTTGATTTTGCTCTTTGAACAAGACCACTGCTACTATTTTGGATCCGACTACTAGATAGAGATACAAGGTCTCTCCCTTTTTTGGAGCACTTAGTAAAGGAAGGGAAGCGAGATATGATATGAGTTCTTTAAAGGCCTTTTATGTGGTCGTGGGTTCGATTCCCACAAATGGCGTTAATGTTTGGGTTATCCCCAAACTGAGGACTGATGTGACTCTTAAGAAGATCCCGCCAAGAATCCTGTAAAATTGAAAAATGGTTAGAGGGTATCAAGGGTATTCCCAGCATAAATACTCTGACGCTCAAGTTAGTAAATAGGACTCTTCTAGATGAAATAGGTTAATAGCAAGAGCTTGTGTTTCAATGGGTGCATACCTAGACTTTGGATAGTACGTAAGTGGGATGCAAATTCATCCCTAGAGGAAGATTCGTAGGAAATACGTATCCTCAAGCCTCTACTCACGAGATTATATAGCAATTAGAAGAAAGTATCCCGGTATGATAAGGATTTGACGTAGCAAGGTGCTAGCTGGATAATTGGATATCCGTGTTAAAGTTCCCTAACGGTCTTAAAATCAATGAGAAAAAGAGGGGAAGTGGAAAACTTGCATAAGGATTTTGAAAGTTGAAACGCTTGAGATGAGCATAGAAGAAATGAGGAATTTTTGAAAGCCCTGATACATATCTCTTGGCTTGGATAGGTTCAACGATTAACTCTAATGGCTTGGTTGTGCTGTTGTAAACTTCTATGAAAGATTATTCAAATGACAACAATCCTTTGTAGCTTCATTCAACTTTAGAAAAGGAGTTTTTGAAAAGTGTCAGAAGGAAGGAAAAAGGGAAATAGATGGGGATGAAGCCAATGAAAATGAGGAAAATAAGGAATTTCAACAACATGCTTTATTGCTTATGTTGGAGGAGATGGGAGTCCACAGAGATTAGGAGATGAATCCAAGGAATAGGGATAGGTTCATTGTTCTATGCAAGTAGAGTTCTACCCTTTTTAAGGATGTGGATTTTTGTATAAGATATATCATTTGGACAAGGTTGTTGTCAACTTGCCATCGACTCAAATAAAAATTCAGGTTGAGGTGAACCTAAATTCAAAACCCAAGTTTCAAATTTATCTAATCCAAACCCTTAAAATTGTCAAGTTGGGCCGGGCTGGTCAACCCAACCCAAATTGTACCCTACATGGAATCTTATCTTACATGTCACGAGTGCATGCAATCTTACATCTATTGTGTGCTAAGGAATTTTCTGGGTTAAATATGAGAGAGAGAGAGAGAGGACAACCTTAATTACCCTGCATACAGATTCAGATCGACTAGCCGTAAGGGGTACTAACATGCGGCACGTTAACTCTCAAACAAGGATGTGAAGGTGTCAC
Source organism: Pouteria campechiana (assembly GCA_036873735.1). Classification (NCBI taxonomy): domain Eukaryota; kingdom Viridiplantae; phylum Streptophyta; class Magnoliopsida; order Ericales; family Sapotaceae; genus Pouteria; species Pouteria campechiana. Next base: position 15,361 of record JAYJMB010052864.1, read on the forward strand.
AAAATCCCACGACAGGCGTGAGGCATTTACCCTAAGTGTCCACTTGAGGATTCGGATGGCAGAGAGAGTCACGAGTGGACGAATTGGCCGTATGCTTAAGAATATACTAGGTTAAACCTGAGAGACATGAAAAAAAAAAAAAAAACCGCTAATGAGTACTCGTTTTAAATCAAGGACCTAAACTTGTATACAGACTATTTTTAAAATGGCCAAAAAAATTTGTAGTGGCCAAATCTAATTGTTTATCCATTAAAGGGTGTCATCGATTATACAATGGCAAAGTTGCCATTTGAAAATGTGAGTAGAGAAGTTACTATTATTGGCCAAACCTTAGGGATAGCACTAACTGTGTAACCATACCATTCAGCAAGTCCAGACGGTTGTCTTACATGAATTCTGCTATACCAAATCGCAGACTTTGAATTGAACGAAGAATGAGTAGATTTTTTCACAGACAAAATACCCTGCTGTTGCGATAGGAGAGATGGTTGTGGATTGTGGTGATTTCAGCATTTACCAGTGAAATATATATAGTTGCGGATTTTCTAAAGCATCTGCTGTTTCCGATGAAGTTAGATTTGGACATTGTCAAAAATCAACTTATTCCATGCGATCAAACAAATGGCGCAAATTGACTAATACATTAGGCTTTATCCTAGCCACAATGCCCGAAAGATTTACAATGTTTGTTACCCCCAAACTAAAAGTAGACTGAATTGAGAGGCCCCATTCAGTCAGTTTAGCCATCCTGTGATCTGAGCAGAACAGATTTAATTTGGAAATGTGCATATATCATATGTCAAAAATCAAAGAAAATAGTGTTTGTTGGCACTCGTCCAGTTAAACAAACACAGTCAAAAGGCGCCAAGAGTTCAAACAGTTGAACATACACAAACCTGATTCAGGCAAATAGCAACAAGGGTAGAACAACGTCTTATACCTAAACCATCAGCATTATTAGCAGAGACAGAAACATTGCATGATTCAGTCATTATCTTCTCGGCCATAGTTATAGACAATCTCAATCTGCATCAATGATGAAATATTGCAAGGAATTAACATGCAGCCAATATGAAGTTTCGTGTTTCCAAACACCACAAGTGGCTATAAAAAATTTTAGAACAAGAATAACACTAAATGCAAAGAAATGGGCTACATAAAATCTCAAACAAGATACCACTTGAGCAGATTTCACAAGATGCATAGCCAGATTGGTTGATCAAAACCATCCACTAAAACCCAATTACAGATCTCTTATATAATGCAAATGTTTGTCCTTAAGGGTTGAAAAATAAAATGTTCTATCATTTATCATTTTCTCTCTCCAACATTTGTATAAGATTGAATCCATTTGAACTGTATAATATTTATTTTACTTGACCTATTGAACCTGGAAATGACAAGCCATGATTAACAGTACAGAACCTCAGCATATTTAAGCAGGGAGCATCCAGGCCATAACACAAAGTACTTCTAGCTGCCATAGAGTACCAATTGACAATCAGGAAACTAGACGACATGAGCTGCAGCTTACCACATCAGCAGTACAATAGCAAGTTTTTTGCAGGGGTTGCACAATGTGCATATTTATATGTCGGATGCTAAACAGGCAGCCATTCAAAAAATGTAGAAGTGATGCATATTAATGTGAATTAGACTGCAATTGTGAAATACACTGTCATGACACAATTCCAAAACCAGATAAATTGAAGTTATCCTAGCCCTTGATCTGGACACTGTTGAGTCAAGTGTGTAGTTCTGATGACAACAAAACGTATCTATAACTTAGGCTTAAGCAAATAAAGTTTTGGAAAGAATGTTAAGTATGAAGACAACAAAATTTACCTATAAAAACTAACAGCATTGATTTCCAAGAAGTGCATAAGCAATTAATCCAAATACATTCAAAAATATGCATGCCAAAGGTTTATATAAGAATACATAAAAGAGGAAAAGAATGAGGATATGGTTCCTCCTTTAGAAATCTTTGGAAAAACTTTGAAAAATCATTTAAAATAAAAAACTACATTTAGAGGTCAACTACCATAGTTTCAGAGGAAAATTCAGATGTCTAAACATGATGCTGTCCAAATTATAAATTTTCAATACTTTGCTATAGTAACATTGCTACAGTGATTTTCAGATGTGTGAATTAAGCCTTCAGTGTTTTGAACTAATGCTTTGGAAGCACCCGCACCTTGTAACTACAGTAATTACTATAGTGACTTCAGAGACATGAAATAAGCTTTCAGTGTTCTGAACTAATGCTTCAGAAGCATCGCATCCTGACTTTCAAAAGTTTTGAAATACACTCCGTTTCATTTTTGCTACAGTAAAAAGCTGTAATAATTTTCAGAGGAAGTGCGCCCCGAGGAAACCTTTGTCTTCTCGTTCGCTCTAATGCTACAGTAACTTAGCTACAATAATTTCTAGAGTTCTGAAATTACGATTTCAGAATTTTGAAGTGGTCGCTGCCAAGTTAAGACGTTATGAACTTTTCTTCAAAACTCTAAAATAATGATTCAAAGGTCTAAAACAACACATCAAAGATACGAAGAACTTAATGCATTCCAAAGTTATGATGATTAGAAGTCTAAAAACTCGCTATTAAATTGGGCATTCCACAAAGATTCGGAAGTTTAAGAACTTATTGAAGAACTTGTTGCAACATTTCAAAGTTTGAAACACCATTTTAGAGGCATGAGTAACTTGCTACAATGCAAAGTAATGCAGTTCTAGAGAGGCATGAAGAACTTGTTGCATTCCAAAGCTTCAGGGAATGCATTTGAAATGTCAGAGGAAGCTTCAGAAAATAGATGCCTTGATTTTCAGAGTTCTATAGTTATTACTTCAGAGTTTTGAAAAGCTTGCTGCCCGCTTGGGCGCTGTAGAGTCACGAACTTCAAAGGACTAAAATGTATGTTTCAGATATCTAAAGTCACGACGCTTCAAGCGATCAAAAATTTAAACATTTCCCTCGCATTAAATGAGCACCACCTACCCCCCAACGGCTAGAATTTAAATCTTACTATAAAAGGAGTTAATTTGGGACATTCCAACAATTGTTGAAAGTATTAAAGCATTAACCTTCATTTTTAAAAGCAACAAAAGAGCCAAGCCTTCAAATCCTACAACCTTCAATGCATCTCATTAAGGGCTTTCACCTACAAGTTGGGATGTTGTCTTTGCATTTAAACCAAGATTTAATCTTCTTCAAAGTCTTCCCCTGCGCTATCAAAAAGCACTCTTTATAAGTGTAACATTTTACTTTCCTATTCTTGTTTCTTTACTGCCTTGAGTTGGTGTTGAAGGTCAAACTCAAGAAGGGTAACATTGATTGTTGTAGCATATCTCATAATCAATTTGTTAAGTTGTATTCCAGTAAGTGTTCTTATGCTCCCTTCAGCTGGAATCAAGAAAAGTGCATTAGCACTAAAGTTTACATACCCCATTGAGTTGAAATTAAGAAGAGTGCAGTTACACTAAATTGTGTTCACTGCTAAAATAGTGAAACTCAAGATAGTACGGTAAGTGCTTAGAAAAGTGGCGTAGAGAAGGTATTTCAAACTAGTGTTTGCATTATCAAAAATTTCGAGCGAAATTTCACCAAAATTTTCGATTTTACATATTGGCAAAATGATTTTGCCAGGAAAAATTTCGTAATGAGAGGATTAAGCGAAAAAATCAAAAGGATGGCGAAATATCACAAAAATCTCGCTGAAACAACAAGATCTCGCCGAAACAATGGCAAAAAAATGGGAATAAAAGGGGAAAACCTAGCAATAGCCCTAATCGTTTTCGAAACTCACCTTTGCCTTCCAACTATGCATTTTTAAAACCCTTAGTGATGATTTTCCAACCAAAAAATGACATCTAGGTGAGTTTGGAGGCTTGCAGCTAGGGTTTTCTATTCCATTTTGGGGATTTTCTAGATTACATTGATTTTTCAACTTCTAAATCTCAAATGGAGTTTTCAAAATCATATTTCAGAGTGACTTACATGCATTTCCAAGCTTGAATCCGGCGCAAAGAGGATCGACTCCTCCCTCTTCCATCGACAGCACTTGTAGCCCTCATTTTTCTCATTTTTCTCCTTTGAATCCACCCAACTGCCTTCTGAAACGGCTTGAGGAGTGATTGAAATCTCAGATCAAGCGTTGAAATCCCCTTCAATCCATAGCAGCTTTCGTCGTTGGGAGTCAGGACGTGAGAGCAGCCTCCAATAACAACAAGGAAGACGAACGAGGGCGTCTTTCATGCGTGGAGGATTTTAGGAAGTTCAGTGACTTTGGTCCGTCCACATGTTAATTCCCTCTTATTTGGTTAATATCACTAAACAGGTTTGTTTTTAATTTTTAATCATGATTTATTATTATTTTTCAATAATAATATTATTATTATATTATAATAATGGGATGAAAGATACACTTCATATAAACTTTATTAATAGATTTTCCCCTCTAATTGTTAATGTAATATAATTGCTCCTCAAAAATAATAATGATCCGTCAGAAAGTGTATCTATTAATATTAATGAAGTATAGCCCAAATCAGAGGGATCATGATCTTTCTGAAGAACCGCATCCCTTGGTTGGTCATGTTATTAATAGATACATTTACTGTGATACACTTCCCCAATTATTATTTTTTAGTAATAATAATAATATTATATTATGATAACTGGAAGAAAGATGCACTTCATATCATAATTTATTAATAGATTTTCTAGCACATGAATTTAAAAAACTCTAAACATATGAGAAATAAATTTTTTAATTTTATTTAATTTAAATGATGTGTAATATTATTTATCATGATTTATTATGAAGTTTTTTGAAAGATTTTCTAATTTTTCTGTAATTTTTTTTATTTTTTTTATATTTTAGCAAAATAGTTCGGTGAAATTTTTGATAATTTCTCGGAAATTATTGAATTTTTCTCCTTTTCAGCTTAGCTAAATTTCCCCTATTAGCAAAATCGCAAACATTGTTTCAAACCACTATAAAAATCTGTCTACTGTTTGATTATTTGATTGCTTGCATTATCTATTTCATTGAACTGTAAAGAGGATTTTAATCATTAAAAGGGTTTTCACGAAATTTTTATTAACCCAATTCACCCCTACCATCTTGGGTTGTACCTCGCCAAAGGGAACAGTAGACACTACATTTGAAAAAGAGCACCGGAAGACTTTATCTTTGAACATACGTTAAGTGTCCAACACTCTGCCAGTATGATAACTATGTAAATTTTTTGTTTTAAGATGCATTTAAATTGCAAGACACAAAATATAACTTGATCTAATTCAACTTTACTGAATTCCATAGCTACAGTTTCTTAATGACTTTAAGTTGCCTAATAATCCTAAATACTAATAAGGCGACAAAATTTTTTCATTCCTTAAGAGCCTTGCATAGAGGAACACCTAATAGCATCAGAATCCATATTTGAAACTTTTATTCTTTGTGAACATTGCAGAGATTTTTATTACAAGGAAAAGAGAAAAAGAAAATAGTTTTTATTCAAGCACCCATGGACAAATATAGAGGTGAACTTTCATTGGTCCATCTTAAATTACATTTTCAAAATAAAAACTTAAGCATTTTTTTCCACTTTACATGAATAGATTAGTCAAATGTAGTAAATGGCATCCAATCATCGGTGAGATTTGTCAAGAATGGGAACTTTGTGATTGAGTATTCAGGCCACCCATTTTGTAAAGTGGTAACATGAGGGCGTGCAATATTTTGGTGCTATGTCCTGAGCAATGCATTGTGTTCCTAGATTACAGCCACTGATTTTGTCATAGGCTCGGTCCCTTAGATTATCATACATCATATATTCATGCCACCAAACGCAAAGAATTCACACATGCGTTCGCTAGCATAAAATAAAGAGACACAAAGTCACTGAAAAATTAATATCTTCTAAAATGGAAAATCATACCCCCTTGGGTGGTTCTGGATTTCTTGTAAACTTGCTACCACCAGGAGCCCAAGGAACTGTTCATTGAGATAAAGATAAAACATTAAACTGAAAGCATAAAGGTAACAAAAGGATGCCAACTCAAAAAATAGTAATAAGAACCACAAGGAAGAACTGTTCAAAAGCAGAAAAAGCAACAATTGAATTGTTTTGAAAACCTTAACACTTTAAGTTTCATAGAAAATAGTGCAAGAAAGAATCAACAGCAATATAAGGAAATATAATACAGAAAAGGACTTAGACTCAAGCAATACATCTTATCAGTTTTGTTACATGGTAGTCACAGTTCTCATTTTCCCAGGAAAGGGAACAACACGAAACTGGTCAATGATCCAGTGATAAGGGTCAATGATCATTGGAGCTGTCAGCTAGGTCTATTTTATGACTTTGCTTTTTGCTATTGTTCTGATCATCAGGCATTAACTCAATCAAGTGATAACTCCCTGCCGAATTTGACAATAGCTCATTAAGGAATCTGGGTCGAGTATGTGCTAGAGTTACCATGACAGGTCAAATGTTTCCAAACCAGATTTTGCGCTGGTCCAGCTAAGCCTACCAGTGCAGGCCTATTCAAAGCATTGACTTTGATGTCCTTAGGCCTGGTATTGTTAGTCTACTTCAATGAAGCACGCCAAGGAAGATCAGGGCTTCTCTATTATGGAAGTTTGATTTTTCATGAATCTGTGATTAAAAATTGAAGTGAAGCTCCTGGCTTACACCAGGAAGCTAGAGTTGCTGTCAAGTTACACCACTCAATAATTATTTAAGGCAACTCAACCAATGCCGCATTCACCTCCACCATTCAACCAGGAGATCAGATGAATTCCCAAGGACTCCATCCATCTATTTGCTTACATCAATACATCTTGCTTAAACATGAAATGAGCTGGGAAGCCAG
>JAYJMB010052875.1:0-28578 GCA_036873735.1 Pouteria campechiana
TATCGACCCGGCAAAATTAGCAAAACTTTACAATAACAAAAATTTACATTTGTAAAATTTTCCAGGGCCTTACAGCATCGCATCCAAGTACATTTAGTTTTTGGGCAAAGGATTTGCATTCACATGTATTTAGTTTTGGGGCAAATTTTTAAATTTAGGTATAATTTTGATGAGCTTCACTTTCTGATAACTTAGTTAAAGGAAATCCAAGAGCAATTATGCTAACATACTAAAATTGAATAGTTTGATTCTATCTTGATGATCGTAACATATGCTTAGTTTTTTTTATTACCATTGCATATGATTTATAATGAAGGATCGATGCTACATTATGATTTAATGATTCTTATGATAAATCCTTCTTTTTCATGATTGATGAAAATTTCATTGAACACATTATGTTATGATCATGCAAAATGTATGTTGATCAGTTGATGATTTTATAAATTCAGTGACTTATTTTGGTTAACACAAGCATTCTAGAACTTGTTTGATTATCCCTCAAGGTGAAATTACAGATTACATGTTTACTTGAAATTGATTTAGGTATTCTTTGATCAGTTTAAGCCTTTTAAGCTAACCTAGTACATTCATGTCACTAGTGTTCCTATTAAGCCATATGAGAGAATGGCATATGCAAAGCATGTACAAAACCACCATCCAAATTTTCTTTCTTTAGCCTCATCATCAAAACCTTTTTAACTTGAAAAATCATGGTTGACCTATTAAAAGACATATTCTATACTCTTGGTTGTCTGAGAGGTATGAGTGAAGCAAAATAAGATAAGTTTGGAGGAATTGAAAAGAAAATTGCCAAAAGGAAAAAAGGGAAAAAAAAAGAATTAGTAAAGATTCCTCTTTCAATTAAGGGGATCACATCCCAATTAACTCAAAAGAAAATAATTTTGGGGGTGTGTTAGTAATACAGCCCATAAAAAGAAAGAGAAGAGAAAATAAAAAGTTAAGAAAGTAAACATTCATGTTAAATTCAGTTATAATCTCCTATCTTGTGAATTCTTCTTCATTTTCTTTGTTAGCTAAACCCAAGGCCCCATTAAAAACTTAACAATGACCTATTGATCCAAGTGAACAGAGTTATCTATATTAGTGGAGAGGGATTATGAAAAGCAAACTTATGGCGTATTTTATGAAGATCATTAGAATCACTAGTTTACACATTGTTCATTGAATAGCATGCATATAGCATGAAATTGATATTACATACACACACATACACACACACATTTTCACTTCATAAAAGGATTGATGAAGCATGAGTTTCATGAGACTACTTGGTAAACATCTTGAATGATGTCTGAATTATATGCATATGTGTAATTTGTCTAGAATGTTCTTGACCATTTGAGAGAGATTATCCTAACTATTCCAAAGTTCAATTTTCTATTTTTCTCGAGGATGATCAAAAGCTAAGTTTGGGGTATTTTATAATCTCATAATAAATTATGTTTTATTACCTAAATTCACATATGTTTTGGATCCTCTTTTGATGTAAATGTAGTGGATTCCAATAAATCTGCACTTAATTTGGTCATTACTTAGACATAAATTCTATATTGATTTAATATGTTTATTTGCAGATAATTAAGTGCAATAAACAAAAGAAATTATGAAAGACATCAAGGTGGGGAAAGAAGGAAAGCAAGGGAGTTTGGATGATGAACAAGTGGCTGAAAAATGAAGATTACAAGTTGAAGAAGCTAAATGTGAAAACAAAGCACTACTTTGACACAAATTCTGGTACCAATTGAGATGGATTTAGTTAAGTTTTCAACATGTAAGTTTTATCTCTTGAAGTTATCTATTAAAAAATCAGGAATCATAGGATTTGGATTTGAAATATGGAAGTTATGGCTAAAACACTACAACTATCTTAGACTTCAATTCTGCTGACAGAAATTTTGGATAACAAAAGGCATCACTTTAAGGGCCCATAACTCATATAATATGGATGATTTAGATAAAGGGATTAACATAAAATTTGTGGCCCTTGAAATTATCTACCAATGCAAATAGAATTATGCATTTCTTAGTTCATACGAGGAAGTTTTGGTCAAAAATGTAGGATCATCTTTAGCTAGACAACAAGCTAGCGTCGATGATGATAATGGCAACCCTAATTTTGCTTATTTTATGCTAAGTGCATAGCTAGGCATAGCTAGGGGTAGCTAGGGGTTTTTTAGGAGAAAATTTAGGGTTTTTGAGGAAACTTTTCACTTCCATTTTGAGGATTGTTTGGAGGCTCTTCAGGTGGCAAGGGGGAAGGAGAGTTTTGCAAGAGAAGAGAAGCAAACGAGCAAGGAGAAGATTAAGTTATGCAAAATTCCATGTTTATGAAGGGAGTTCCTTCTTTTATTTTCTTCCATGAACTAAATCTCTTTTTTAGGGTGAAGATGTAACCTTTTTTGATATTCTTTGTTATGTGGATTGTTAGTTATTAATGTTATATATCTTGTTTCATTCATGATGTTGTTTATAATGATTTAACTTATTTTATTTCTTGATTACCAATATTATAAGTTAGATTAATTATCAAAGCATGGTTAAGGTAGACAACATATGTTAAATTATGAGCTCCCTTGAATGAGAAAGATAGATGGTTAAGGTAGACACTATATGCTAAACCATACTATTTTGGTTCTTATGTTTTTGAGCTTAATGGGTTTTCACCTCAATTATGCTACACACCATAGGTAATTGGAATGAGAGAAAATACTTGATTTAAACCCGTACACCTAATGGTAATAATATTACCTTTGAAAGAGCGAACCTAAGTGAGGCATTGAATCCAACATTCCATATGCAAACGGGTATCATCTTATGGTGAAATTGGATCTCTAGACTTTTGCATCTTGCTAATCTCTTTGCATTATATTTAGCCATTGATTTACTTTCATTCCATTAAACTTCTGAATTCTAAAATTACACCAATCATTACTCATATTTATATAGTTATAAATACATTCTTTTTAAGGTTAGGATAGTTTAGTAACTAAAATTGATTAAGTCAGTTTGACCATTCTCTGTGGGATCAACCCTTATATTGCACACTGTATTGCTATACGTTCATATACTTGCGAGGAACTATAATTTGAACCAATAGGGGTGATGACCTAGATTGGCCTAGGGCTTGGCATGTATGGCCTAGATAGCCCAGATATGATGTGGAGGCCTAAATGGTCTAACCTAACACTCGCGTAGGATGGAGGCCTAGATGGCCTGGTATTGAGACGCCTGGTTGGCGTGGTGATGGCCTGGATTGAATATTATTGGCATGGGATTATTATGACTTGAATTACAATTTTACTATTGAGGCTAGATCACCTGGATTGTGGGACAGTATGTATTATGAGTATTATACTGAGGTTGCATTGATGTTGCATTGTCATTGTCATACACCGTTATTTAGCATACTATAGAACTACTATGTTTTGGATTTAATGACACTGTATCTAATGGGAATATACTATGAGATGGCATGATAGCCTGGATGGCCCTGATATGTTATGTCACTGTGGAGTGTGGATATGCCTTGATGGCATAGATAGGTGATGGCATGGTCTCTAATTCAGTTAACCTGTGATCCTATGGAGCAATGAGGGAGGATGCCATGGAGGGCAGTGGGAAAGATGTTGTGGATCTGGCAAGCTTCATAGCTAGGGGTATAGGGAGAGACCAGTGCACATCATGAAGTGGTTGGAAGTGATAAATCCTTGATGATAAGGCTGGTTATAAACATAACATGATGAAATAAATGCACATGGATGTGTTACATAGTTCTAATTTTAACATATTGTGAGATTTCATATGAGTTATGTTCTAATAGCATGTGCATCATGAGTATGTACCCTAGCTTGATAAGTTGCTTATGTGACTATTTGTATATTATTGTATGTTATGAAATTGGTGTAGTGATGACACCAAAAGAGAGCATGAATAAAGGGATAGATCCCCATACTTTGGGTGATTTTGAGGTCATGTGTTTAGCTTTCATAAGTAAATTGTGTGGCTATATTGATAAAGATAGAAGATTTTATATTGACTTGATTATGAGTACCTTAGATGAGAAATTGTCTAAGTGTCAGTGCTAGTAAAAGCAAACATTTCTTGAATGATTAGGACATATGATCAGAAAGATATAACTGTTAGCCTTAGTAGGGTGTCTTAACCAAAGAGAGGAGGGGTGAATTGGGTTTATATAAATTTATTGCTTAAACCCTATTAAATTAATTTTCTCCTTTTATGCTTCTATGTAATGCAATATGAAATAAATAATGAAGCAGTAAAGTACAAAGAAAGTAAAGTAATCACAAATAGCACACACATAATATGATTTTTATAGTGGTTCGAGCAACCTCCCTACTCTACTCTTCCAAGAGCACAGTCTCCTTATGCCATGAATTTCACTATCTCATATAAGAAAAATACAATAGTGCTCCCAGCTCTTTTTTAGATGCATTCTATAGGGCATAAACTAGTGCTCCCAACACTCTTTTGGTTTCTTGTTGGTTGATTCTCTTTTATCACTTATAACCCTTCAGCTCCTTATTTCTTGATAATCTGTAGGGAAAACTTGATCTTTGAATAATCTCCTTGTAATGCAAAAGATCTCCCTTTGACTTATTTGAAGAAGTAGGCCTTGAATGGATAGAAAGATGAAGCTCTTCAATGATATATGAAGATTGAAACTCTTGGCCTAGGGATGCAAAGATTTATGAAAGTTGTTAGGCTGAATCTGCTTTCTTCTTCAATTTCTCAACCATCCCTTAGCTTCACTTTAAATAGATCTTCAAAAACTTGACCGCTGGAAGGAGTGAGAAGCATTTTCAAAGCCAACAACATTCGAATTTTTGACCGTTACGAGTTAGCAAGCTGTAGGCACAGGTGGATGGGACAATCGACTATGCGCCAGGCAATATGGCAGGCAGTATGTCAAACTAGTTGTTGTCATTTTCTGGCAAAATTCCTAGATGCACCTTGTTATCCATCCACAGGTGGTACTGCAGGTGGCTACTCCGAGTAACTGCAGCACAAGTGATATGCATAGGCAGTTTGTGAACTGGTAGGCCACATCTTCGGATGAATTACTTTGTCTGTGGATGGCAAGCAATATTCGTGGGCAGCTGCACCAAGCAGCTACAATTCCTACACTTGACTTTTTGCACTTTTACCACTTGTGAAACTTTGACATTGTTCATTATAAATCAAAATACATTTATCTACATATAATTTACACAAGTTATAGAAAATGGATAAATCATTTGAATCATTCTTTTGTGTTTATATAAGTTTGTTTAAGCACAATTTCTTTTTCATGTAAAGAATATCTGTATGAAGCACACTTATCAAATATATTTATACATGCATGATTTTCACAAGTTGTAGAACATTGGATAAATGCATTCAATCAAATATTATATATTTTTTCAATAAAAGGTTAAGATGATAACTCTATGAAGCATATATTTTGTTTAAGCAAAAAGCTTATTCATGATCCAACATATCTTAATATGATAAATAAGGTTAATGAACTATGAATCATGATGAATTCTTCATTCTCTAAAATAATTGTAATATGCTCACATACAAGATATTGCAACATTGATTATTCATGCAAAGCATGTTTTTCCTCATTTCAAGCTTCCTAGACTAAAATTATCATTGGCATAAATCAAGTCAAAAGCAAGTTTTGTTATCATCAAAAGCAAATTTTGTTATCATCAAAATCATAAACAATAAACCTACCAACAACTTGCACAGTGTATCATGTGTATACAGATCCGAAAGGTGTAAAATAGTCCAAATGAGTGGATTTATAAACTTGAGGAAATGACGAAAACTAAATGCTACTCAATGGTGCAAGTGTATATGAAGTGCATTTTAGTTATTTGAATGTAACTATATCATTAAAAGTATATGTGAGTGGTTACATGACTTGAATCTTAGTTATTTAAAGGATATCATTATGCATTTCAATGATATATTAATGAAGAAATTATAGCAAGGAGATATGAGAAAAAGGAAAAAGGAAAAAAATGAAAAAAAGGGCAAGAGCAAGGGGCAGCCAGTTGGGTACTAGGGCAGGGCGCCCAATGTGTGGAAGAGCCAAAGGCATTGGGCAAGGGATTGGGTGTTGAGGCTTCAAAATCTGGCTCCGAGGTGCCGATCGGCGCAATAAGTCAATGGGACAACTTTTTAAGGTCATTCTGCCCTATTACTCAAACTCCATGTCCCTATGCCCCTTTTTACATGATTTTAGCTAGGAAAACATTATTTTTTTGGCATGCAATCCATCACTTAGACACCCAAATCCAAAACCCTAACCTGTTTGAATGCTGAAAGAGGAGAGCAAACGTGGTTGTTGCAATTCATGGAAGGTTCATGGAGATTTGAGGTTCAATCTTCGTTTAAGGAAGGAAGTTAAACTCAAAATTGATGGTAAGCCCTTGTCCCCAATTGATTTCATGATTTTTTCCTTACTAGGGTTTCATGTTAGCTATAAATAGTAATTTCGAGGGGGAAATGGTATGGATCCATAGGAAAAATGCCTAATTCATTAACTAAGTGTTTTGAGACTTGTTTGAGAGTGAGAAATTTGATTTTGGACAATGACCTAAATAGAGGTTAGGAAGGGCTTTTGTGTATGAAGTGTTTAAGCAACAAATTGGTGGAATTAAGGGCTTAATTGGCTTATTTTTAAGGGTGTTTACATGTTAATCATGTTGTTATCAAATGAATATTGTAGGGAAGGAAAGTTCTTTGAATCATCTTATTGAGAAATTGTAATTTAAATGGTGCTTATCATATGCTTGATGAAATGCTTCCATGAGGGAAATGATGTGATTGATTAGCCATATTGCAGCCTTAAATTGGCTATGAAAGAGGCATTAAAACAATGTATTTAATAAATGAAATACATGATTAGGAAATGATTAAAAAGGAATGTAAGTTAGATGGCCTTATGGCTAATATTAGTGTAGCTATGTACTTGAAAGGTATATAGACTTATTAATGGGCCAATCATGGTACTTAGAAATTATAATTCATTAGCTTGACATGAATTAGATAAAGTTGCCTTTGTAAGTGAATGAAATTATTGTATATGTAGGACCATTGAGTAGGATAGAAAGGCATGGAACTCAAGAAGGTGTAAGACGATTCTTCAGTCATGTAAGTAGGCTCCTTTTTTAATTTATGTGTGAATGTAAGGCTTGATGGGATAGTGTGTATTCCCTGATTTGTTTTATGTTATGCATGGATTAATGTATGGATTAATGGGGATAGAGACTATCCCATCAATATGTGATTGCTTGGATGAATGGGAATAGTAGATATCCCATTATGTTGTATTATTCAATGTTATTATGTCACGTAAATGTGTGGATTGATGACTAATGGGGATAAGGAATATCCCATGATTCTTCTTTCTATTATGTAGTGGGAATTAATAGAGATTTTAAGTATCCCAGAATTCCTTATATGATAATTGTATATTATGTGAATGTGTGCAGTGATGGAATGGGGAGCATTCCATGATCTTGTATTTGGGCATGTAAAGGCTTTTAATATAATATTTGCATGTGTATGGCATGATATGTGTTATGCCTATATAGCATGGTCATGATAACAATTATGATATGCCTAGAGTGGCCTAGTCATTAGATGGCACGATTATGATATTATATGCCTAGATTGCGTAGAATGTATATTGGCATAACGAGGCCCAAGGCTTCATAGGTATATTCATATGATTGCATTATCCGAAGTTTATGCATATTATGTTTATTCTTGGGATGAGATGTGAATCCATTTGTCAGGAAGTTCATTATGTCATGGATTTCCTTATGTAGTGAATATGATTTTATGTATTTTATTGGAATAAGTTATTCTACTAAATTATTGATTATTATTTTCTATTTGGCCTACTTACTGAGTTCACCAGACTCATGCCTTCTTATTATATTTTTTTTAGATGACAGGTCAAGCAGCAAAGCCTAACTAAAGGTTGGTGTTCATAAGCCAAATTAGAAGATACTATTCGTGTTAAGATAATAAATTGGGGTTGGAAACTCCCCATATTGTATATACATTTGGAAATTTTGCTAGAAATTAATTACTATTGTATTTTAAACATATATAAGAGAAGTGTATTGGTATGTCATAGTGATTAATTCATGATATTGTAGATGGATTTATATAATTTCAGTTATGTCTATTACCATCATGATGCGACTACGGTTCTGGGCAGTTGTTGGTGAGTGGGCGGCCTATGAGTGTGTGTTTTATGGTTTGTGGTTTATGTCATTCCTTTATAGTTATTGCAATTATAGCTCTATATCATAAATAATTACACAGGTATAGATCTTTATATTTCAGCGTAGATTCTATCAAATTTTTGACAGAATGTTCCACTAAAAATGGAAATATTATAGGGTAGACCCCTAGGCAAGGTGTGATAATAACATTCTCTAACAACAGGATGAGGACTTGTGCACTATGTTCAAAAGATTATGCAAGAACAATCTTTCGATGAAACCCTTCAAGTGCACCTTCAGAGTAAGCTCAAGCAAATTCCTCAGATTCATCATTAGACATCAAGTGATTGAGGTTGATCCCCAGAAGGCAAAGGCGATCCAAAAGATGCCACCTCCAAGAAACATTGATGAATCAGGAAGCCTACAAGGATGACTATCCTATATTTGTTGGTTCATTAGAAATCTAACTAGAAGGTGACAACTATTCCATAGGTTGCTTAAGAAAAATATTGCTTTTAATTATGACAAAGCATGTCAAAGATCTTTCGATACCATCAAAGTTTCATTGCAAAAGCCACTAGTGTTAGCTACTCCCATCAAATGAAAACCCCTCATTTTATACATAGCCATGGGTGAGCAATTGTTGGGGGCAATTCTAGCATACGAAAATGACAAGGGCAAGAAGCAGGCCATGTGTTGTCTCAGCAGAAGGTTGTTGGATTCACAATGTAATTATTCCTCCATTGAAAAGATTTATTTAGCATCAATGTTTGTTACTAAAGAACTATTATATTATTTCTTGTCACATGAAAGAAATATTGTCTCGAAAGTAAATCCATTGAAATTCCTGATAACCAGGGCCATGTTGTTAAGAAGGCTAGCTAAGTGGTCATGGCTACTAGCAGAGTTTGATATTTCATCCCATGAAAGGTAATGAAAAAGGATAAATACTTGCAGACTTTCTTGATGCTCATCCGATGGGCATCAAGAGGTATTCTTAGAGCATGAAAATACTCCATGGGAGTTGTATTTTGATGGTGCTACTAAAAGAATTGGTAAAAGAGTTAGCATTGTCTTCATCTAACCTCAAAAGGATATCTTACCATATTCCTTCTTATCTTTATCTAACCTCAAAAATATCTTACCATATTCCTTCTATCTAGGAAGGGAATTTACAAATAATGAAGTGGAATATGAGGCATTAATTCTCAAGCTACAATTAGCCTTAGAATTTAGGATAGTTATTAAGCAACTAACCATGGAATATGTGTGGATGCTCTACCTTGCAAACTCAATGTGTTATGCATATTTTGATGATTAACAAATACATAAGAAAATTTATATGTAAAATCTCAAGGGTCACAAAGTGGCAAAGTATAGAAATTTCAAGTGCAGGACCACAACCAAAAGTGTAGCGGCTTGTGCTAATTGCCTACTCTACAACTACTTGTCGGTGTTCATAAGTTGAAGCAAAGTCCCTGGACATTCGTAGCTGCTTGTAGGTAGCGCATGTGACCGTAGTCGCAAGCCAAAGGGGTCACTTGATACCGCTTGCCACATCATTTGAAGAATCGCCTGGCAAAGCCTATAGCGCCTGCAAGTATTGCCTAGAGCGCAACTGGTATCGTAGCCGCATATGATCCACTTGCCATCACATGGTAGCATGGATTCTTGACTAGGGTTTCAACCGTAGCCCGTTTCCCATACTGCCTACCATATTACTTGGGGCACAGCTGAATGCCGCAGCCGCCTATGATCCACCTATAGTCCCCAATGGTCAACAATTTCAATGATGCAAAGGCACATATTGGTATGAAATCTCTTCCAATAGTCAAGAATTTGAGAGATCTATTTAAGGAGAGAAGTTGGGATGTTATGAGGGTTGAAGAAGTTGATTGAGCTTTAAACTTTAGGAAATCTTGACAATCCTAGGCCAAGTGCTCAAACTTCATCATCTATATTCAAAAGCTTTCAACTTCACTATCTTCACTCAAGGCCTTTGTTCTTTGACACAAAGGGAATATCTTTTTCATCAAAGAGATCTACACAAGGATTTCAAAGACTTCCCCTATGTTCATATTGAAACACTATTAAAACTCTTTATTCCTTATTTGTATATTCTTTGAGTTTGTGTTAGAGACAAATATCAAGAGGAATAATCAGATTGTTTGAGTGGGTCTCACAATCAGTTTATTGGGAGTTGTATTCATGCCCCCTAGAGTTGAAATCTAGAAGAGTGCAAAAGACACTAGTTTTTATGCCCCTTGAGATGGAATCAAGAGGAGCAACTTAATTGTTGAAGAGTATCTCACAATCAATTGCTAAATTATTTATTCCACCTAGAGCTAGAATTTATAGCTTAGTGCACTAATTGTATTTCATTATAAGAGATAGCAGAACCCAAGACACATGGGGTGTGTTCTTAGAAGAGTAGAGTAAGGAGGTTGTCCTAAACTACTATATATTATGTACCTTATGTGTGATTATTTTAATTGCTCACACTTTACTTTACAATTATCTATTCCATAGGAAATCACACAAGTACACATAAAAGAGGGAGTTTAATTGATAGGGGTTAAGCTAAAAATTTTTATAAACCCAATTCACCCCTTGCTTCTTGGGTTAAGCCAAGCCTAGGGACCAACAATATGAAGTACACCAACCAACACTAAAATGGTACTATGATACTACTCAATAGTTGCTCGAGTAATTTTTTGACATCTAGATTACACATGTTCTATGAATGGTCAACAGCATCATAGATGCCTTAGCAAAACTGGTAATTGCCTTAGCAATTCATAGCAGGCAAGAAATGGTTTTCAAGATTGAGCGGAGGAGCTTAATCCTAAAATCTTATCTAGAGAAAGAAGAGGGACTAGTAAATGTTGTCAACTACATCGAATTAACCATTTATGATTGGAAGATCCCCATTATTGACTACCTACAATAAAGCACCTTGCTTAAGAATTCTTAAGAGAGAGAGTAGCCATACGAAAGAAAGCTTTGAAGTACGTATATCATGACTCTATGTTGTACCAACAAGTTTATGATGGTCTATGTCCTTCGTTACATCGATGGTGAAGAGATACAATACATCCTTGAGTAAGCACATTCATGAGAGTATGAAGGACATCCATCTGGCCTTCAATTATATAGGCAAGTGAAGTGCCTTGGTTTTTACTGGCCAACAATGGTAACTAATTCTATAAGATATGTTAAGTTTAGATGTGAAATTTTAATGATGACAAAACATGTTGTAAAATGACTTGAATCAGAAGCTAATGAAGTTTGCTAAGATTTTAAATTTCATAGGAAGCTTTAGAGTTCTAAAATTCACCTTCAATTCTGAATTCATTGTCTTCCCGTGTACTATAGTAATCTGCTATAATAAAACTACTACAGTAACTTTTAGAGGATAGCCCCAAACTTCAAAGTTTTGAATTCATAAGTATAAATTTTTGAACTTGTTGTCTTCGCATGTGCTACAGTAATCTACTATAGTAATTGCTACAGTGTAACTACTAGAGTAACTTTTAGAGGAAGCTTCAAAGAAACACCCCAACTTTCAAAGTTCTAAAAAACTCACTATTTTAATGTTCAAAAATCAATGTGGCATTCCAATAGCTAGTTTTCAACAGTTATCTTCCAACACTCAAAAGCCACTTCAAAAATCTATAAATAGAAGGTCCATTGAAGAAGAAAAGAAGATGATTGAGGGTTCCATAAGCTAAACACAAATTAATCACAAGAAACCCATTAAAGTTTCCAAGTGCATTCACTCCAAGGTGCTCCAATGTTCAAAGAACTAAAAGCCGTATCATTTCCATTTTAGAGGAGAATGAAGCACTATATTGTTTTATTGTTTTATCTTTAATATTTGAGCTTAACTATATACACCTTAGCATTGTACACTTTAGATTTGTTAGAAGGAGTTGTTGGTGAGCTCAGGAAACTAATTAGTATATGAGTTTGTTGGTGAGCTTGGAAAAACTGACATTGTAGAGTTTCTAACCAAGTTATGTATGAGTTCTTGGTGGTATCTGGAAATCAAGGGAAGTGTAATTCCACACATTGATAGTGGAACCCAAGGTTGGGGATACCTTGGAGATTGGAGTAGGTGTCAAGGGGGGCCAAACCACTATAATCCTTGTGTGCTTATTGTCTTGTTTGCTTGTATGCTTTCACTATTTTTTTATTTTTTGGACTTGCATATTCCATTTGATTCGTAGTGTCTTATTATGCTTCCTATTTTACCATACAACCTACCAATGGGACCCAAAAGCAATATCAGAGAGAGGCACTAAAACTGATATTTAAATGTTTTTTAATCTCTGCCTTGATGTGATCTAGTATAGTAAATAGTTTTGGTGGAATCATGGTAGGCCAATCAACCATTAGACCTCCATATTTAGATAAAGAGCATTATAACTATTGGAAAATGACAAATTTTTGATTGCCAATAGTTCTAAGTTGTAGAAGATTATAGAAGATGGAATGGTGCTCTCCACTTTTGAGGAGAGTCAGTGAATAAGGAGGAATTAGAGCAATTAAATTAAATGTCAAAGCTAAGAATGCTCCATATTGTGTTAGTCCCTTACTAATGGTAGCTCAAGAGGGGGGATGAATTGAGTTTTTAAAAATTTTGGCCAAATTAAAATAATAGTGCTAAAATAGAATAGAGGAAATCATGCAACACACTAAGACAGTGGTTTTTATAGTGGTTCAGCCCAACCTGGGTTCCTACTATACTTCTCTAAGTCAATCTTTCCTACTACACTCAGGTTCCACTAAAACTTGATTAGCACTCTGATAAAAAATATACTTGTTAGTTTTCCCAAGCTCACCAATTAACTCTTACAAACTCAGCAAGTCTTCCCTACTTGTTGAATATAACAAACTGCAAGCCCCTTACTTGCAACTGTGAAACAAAAAATAAAATTTGTACAAAGTAAATGCCTCTTATTTAGGTAAATTGAACAAATTTTAAAGCAAGACAATAAATGATATAATAGTAAAAGAATAAAGGTTTCAAACTCCTAAATGATTGTTTAAGTTATGGCTTTGAATGCAGTATTAAAGGTCAGCACTGTTAGAGTTGAAAGCTTAAAATAAAACTTAACGCTTATAAATGCTCATGAGTAAATGAAGATTAGTGCTTACAACAACTTCTAGAACATCCAAAAATAACTCCCTTTATAGTAGGATTCAAATTCTAGTTATTAGGGTAGCTGGAGCTCATTTAATGTGAGGTAAAAGTTTAAATTTTCAACCATTTGAAGTCGCTATAACTTCAAAACATTTGAAGTAAAATTTCCGAAACTTTGAAAGGTTGGGACTCTACAATTTGGGCGCTCCTTCAAAATTTCTAAAATGTTGTGAGTGCCTAAAGTCGTTGTTACTTCAAAACATCTGAAATAAAATTTTAGAACCTTTGAAGGTCAAGACTTTGCAATTGACACTCGTCATTGCTTTAGAACGTTTGAAATAAAACTTTAGAGCATCTAAAGTTAGTGACTTTTCAATATAGTGTTTCTTAAGAATTTCTGATATGTCAAAACTCTTACAATGTACCGCTCCTTCAAAACATCTAAATTTAAACTTCAGATCACCTAAAGGTTGGGTATCATTCAACACCACACCTTCATGCTTCAGAACATCTGATGTTAGCTTCAGAATTTTTGAGTAGTGTGTTTCTTTCAATGCAATGCCTCTAAAGTTAATATTTCACACTCAGAGTGTTCCTTCTAGACATTGACTTTCTAAGGACTATTATTTATCCTTTGAAGCCCCTCTAAGCATACTCTGAAGTTCTTCTAAAGAGACTCCCTTGCTTTCGAATGAACTCTAATCATTTTTTTTTGACATTTGAAATATGGTGTACTCCCTCTAAGCATACTCTGAAGCTATTCTGACTTGATCTTTAGATCTTTTAATGGCTCAACATGTTTTGAACTTCACCTCTGGGAATCTTAGAATTAAATTTCCCCTCTGAAGCTTGTGTCCACCATTTGAACTTTGACATCGGTTTGTACTTCCTCCAGCAATGTTCTTTAGATCATCTGAAGTTGTTTCAAATGTTCTGAAGATCCTTCAAATGTTGATATTCACAATGGCTATATTTTCTCTACTGTTCAACATTTGAAGCACTTCTAAACTCATTCTGAAGCTTTCAAACTTAGCTCCCAAATCTTTTGACGGCTTCCACATCTTCTAAACTTAACCTTTGAATTCCTCATATTTGAAGTTCACTCCTAAAGTTCATGTCCACCATCTAAAGCATCTTCTGAGCTCACTCTGAAGCTTGCAGACTTAATCTTTTAATTCCTCTGAAGGCTTCTTTTTCTAAACTCGTTCTTTTTTATTTCAAAAGTGTTCTAGTCCATCTAAAATCCTTTTTTAAGTTTAGAATTATCTTTCTTTGGCACATTTACTGGTTCTTCTTCCTCTGACAAATTAATTGTGGTGGGATTTAACTTAATGTGATCTTATCCATCACTCTGAAGTTACTTTCCTAGCTTAGTTAACATCTTTTATTCATTTATCACTGCAATACTAGGAAAAGTGACTAATTAAGGAACTTTTTATTCACGTGTTTGCTCATCATCAAAACTTAACTACTATATCATGTTTATCATCAAAATTAAGCTAAATAGAAGGGTTAGACTCAACATATTGTGCTCTCTCTCTTTTTGAATTTAAGAAAATATCCTCGTGTAAAACTACTAAAGAAATTTTGAATCATCTACAAGCAGTTTATGAGGGGACAAGCTAAGTGAAGGAAACCAAAATCAACTTTCTTGTACAAGAATATGAAGTGTTGCGCATGCTTAGAGATGAGCCTATTTCTGATATGTTCTCTAGATTCTCTAGATTCTTGAGGATTGGATGACAAAAGTCATAACCATTGAAGAGGCCAAAGACTTTAATAAAATCTTAGTTGCAAAACTAATGGGGTCATTGATGACCTATGAAGTTTTGAAGAATGAGAAGGAAAGAAAATGAAGTTAGTTTATGGCTTCGAATGTGCAGATTCTTCATGCAGTGACGGGGAGGATGATGATGTAGAACTTATAAAAACCCTCTCTAGGAAAATTAGAAATGTATTGAAGAAGAAGTAAAAGAAAAGTATAATTTTAGAAAAATATTATAAATGTAAAGAAGAAGAAAAAGAATATAATGAAAAAGAAGATATAGAAGAAGAAGAAATATATTATTGCATAACTACCTTCCAATTAGAGCCATAGTAATAACTCCTACCTTCCAATTAGAGCCATAGTAATAGCTCCTCAACCATGGATGAACAAAGAAACATCAATCTGTTAAAGGGAGCTAAAGGCTAAGTAAGTGAAGGTATTGTATTTCTTTTCTTAAATTTCTACATTTCATTCTTTTAGACTTCATCACTTTCTCTCATAAGAGAACCATCTTACATATGCATATGCAAGAAAAGCTTTAAAGATATCATCTAATGCTTGGACCATATTGAAAATGTATGAGCTAGATGACTCTGGTTTGAATATGAGAAATAAAGTTGTTAGATTATGCATGTTAAGGGAGGGAAAAGTTCGGTAAACCTATTTTTTGTGATGAAAATTTTAATCCCTCACCCCCAAGCTCTTTTTTATTATGACAAAAGGTGGAGAATGTTATAACTTATTTTTAATTTGAGGGAAAAAGATGCAAAGAGGGGGAGGAGGGAACTAAACTTTTAAAGTTTCTAAAAAATTGTGAACCATCTTAGCATATGAGTAGAAATGAAACACACCTCCATGGCTCATTGAATAAGATAGATAGAGGGAGCTTTCTTAGGTCATTAGCATATTTTTTATTGCTACAAGTCATCAAGTTTTTGTCATCATCAAAAGGGAGAGTGTTGAGTTTGGATGTGTAATTTTGATGATAATAAAACTTGTAAAATAACTTGAATCAAAAGCTAATAAAGTTTGCTAAGATTTTGAATTTCAAGGAAGCTTTAGAGTTCTAAAATTCACCTTCTGTTCTAAATTCATTGTCTTCCCTTGTGCTACAGTAATCTGCTACAGTAAAACTGCAACAGTAAAAAGGATAGCCCTGACCTTCAATGTTCTTAATTCATAAGTTCAAAATTTTGAACTAGTTATCTTCCTAGTATGTTATAGTAATCCACTACATAACTACTACAATGAAACTACTAGAGTAACTTTCAGAGGAAGCTTCAAAGGAATTCCTCAACTTTTAGAGTTCTAAAAAACTCACTATTTTAACATTCAAAATTTGACGTGTCATTCCAACAGCTAGTTTTCAAAGGTTATCTTCCAAACACTCAAAAGACACTTCGAAATCTATATATAGAAGGTCCATTAACCTTAAGCTAAACACAACATAAATCAATCACAAAAAACCCATTCAAGTTTCCAAGTGCATTCGCTCTAAGGCACTCCAACATTCAAAGAACTCAAATGTTTTATTATTTTATCTTTCATATTTAAGCTTAACTATGTCCACCTTAGCCTAATGAGAGGCATTTCATTATACACTTTAGATTTGTTAGAAGGACTTGCTAGTGAGCTCAAGAAACTAGTTAGTATATGAGTTTGCTTGTGAGCTTGGGAAAACCAATATTGTAGAGTTCCTAGTAAGCTCGATGAAACCAAGTTATATATAAGTTCTTGGTAATCTCTGGAAACCAAGAGAGGTGTGATTCCACAAATTGATAGTGGAACCCAAGGTTAGGGATACCTTGGAAAGTGGAGTATGTACTGAGGAGGCCCGAACTACTATAATCCTAGTGTGCTTATTGTCCTATGTGCTTGTGTGTTTCCATTGTTATTTGTTTTCAATACTTGCACATTATATTTGATTCTCAATCTTGTTAGGCTTCCCATTTTGTCATATAACTTGCCAATGGGACCCAATAAGATATGCCCAATGATGCTTGCCATGCTAGTTGCATGGTGATATATAACACATCCATCAGGCCATCAACCATACCTAAAAGAGCATGCTTACAACTTGGTTGCAACAAATTACTTCTCAAAGTGGACTAAGGATGCTACATATAAACAACTATGAGCTCAAGAGGTGGTAGAGCTCATCAAAAATAAGATCATCTACCGATATGGTGTTCTATATGAGATCTATTAAGCCTAAACCCCATGAATAACTTGATTTTGATAAAGAATATATAATAATAACTTAGTTTTGATAATGAATGCATAATAACAACCTAGTTTTGATGATAAGAAAACATATAATTAAGAAAAGAGAGCATTAACAAGTCTGTTTCCAAGTGTTGCAGAAGTAAAACTGAAAAATACAAGTTTCATACAAAAGAATCAAAGCAAACATGCCTAAGGACTAAAAATCATCCAAAGACAACTCGAATGAGTCTCAACAAATTACAAAACAAGTAAAGAAGGAAGAAAACATGTAAATGCCAAGTACAGACAAGGTTTTGCATGACATAGGAGAGCATAAAGGAGAAGTATACTCTGAGAGAGGTCTCTAGAAGAACCTGGAACATGTCCAAGTTAGAAGTTCTTCATAGAGGAGTCCACAGAGGATAACTTGAATAAATAGAGGTCTGCAAAACTAGCCATTAGAAGTATTTGGGAGTAGTTGAACTTTTTAGAGTTGATAGATCCAAAGAGCATTTCAAGCAACAATAAAGGTCTATCAAGGTCGTTATCTAGAAATTCTCTTCAGAAATAATTGATAGAATTTTCCAATAGAGATTATCTCAAGTCCATAGATGTCTGTCATTATTGTTACCATTGGTCATTAATAGCAGAGAAGATCGACAAAGGTCTTCAGGACTTCCTTCAACAATAAAGTTTTTTGATGGAGGATTTCAACAGCTCCACAAAGGTCTGTAATTATATTTGGAAATATTTTTTATGTCTTCCACAAGTAAGATTCAATGGCTATAATCTCAACGGTTAGGTTTCAAACAACCATGAGTCCTTCAAGAGTTTAGACTTCATTTAGGGGAAAAGTAAGTTTATG
This sequence comes from Pouteria campechiana, assembly GCA_036873735.1. Lineage (NCBI taxonomy): Eukaryota > Viridiplantae > Streptophyta > Magnoliopsida > Ericales > Sapotaceae > Pouteria > Pouteria campechiana. The sequence continues at coordinate 18,258 of JAYJMB010052875.1, forward strand.
AAATTCTAAAGCTTACATTGTGCATTTACATTGCAAGCATCATTTTCTTCCAAGTGTTCACTTTAGTTGTGTTCAAATGCAGAACAATTTTCAAGCATCATCAATTCCTACTTCAAAAGGAGCTCAAAGCATGAAGTTCACATTGAGTAATCAATTTCATTACTTACTATCATTATGTACATCTCAGTCTTTCTGAAGGCAAAGTCTGTGTACAAAAGTTTCTTTTATTTTTTACATGTATGAGAGTGTGATTTATACAAGTGGATTTATTTATAGAGAAAGTAGAATTGTTGTTTCTGCAAGAAAGAAAACTTACATTAATTATATTATAAGAGTTTGTCGGTAAGCTCGGAGAAACCAATGGTATGTAAAAACTTGTGATTATTGGAACCTAAGACAAGGGTTATCTTATAAAGTGGAGTAGGAACACCATTTCGGGCCAAACCACTATAATATCATGCAATATGTCTTGCTCATTATATCATATCTATTTCCTGCACATTTTTAATTTGGCTAAAATGTTCAAAGCTCAATTTAACCCCCCTCCCCCCAGCTAATAACACTAAGGGCACCAACAAAATCATGTTAGGTCTTGTGCAAGTATATATGATCATAAGTAATATAGATAAGGTGAGTTGAGTATTATTCCCATGAGGAATTAGGTTTTTACATATTATATACCAAACTTGTATCAAATTAGTATTATTTGATTCATTAAATGAATTGCAACAATTGTTATGAAAACTAAATCTAAACAAAACAATGAAATCAACAGATCATTAGAGCAAAGGAAGAAAGATTAATGGATGAAATATCTAGGGATTTAACTTCACTTAGCAAATCCATTATATTGATGAAGTACATTGAGTAAATTATCGTTCCTCTTGTTGTCAATCGAACGCACTAAAGTATCTACTACCCTTTCTCAAGTCCAATGGACTAGCTATTAAAGTGATCTACAATGTATTCATGCAAACCCACATCAATAAATTCATTAGGTCTAGGCATCCAAGTGTGGTATATACGCTCGCAAGGTTATACTCACACAAATTACACATGTACATTGGTTATCTATAGAATTTATTGCATCATATGTTTTTCAATTCAAGAGTCTATTCCTAATTCATCTCTCTTGAGTATGAATTAGGAATCTCAAATTATACACATGGAAGCTAATCAAATGCACACATTAAGCTTAAAAAAGAAAAAATAATGAGAAATAAGATAATCTAAATCAAAAATCTAACATCAACATAAGACTCATTGTTAAGATCCATCTAACCCTAGATAAAAGAAATTTAGAACATCATATTTGAATTAAAACCAACTGAGTAATTGATAAACATCATCATAATCCTAGTTGGAATATTGATTCAAAAAAAATAGATGAACTAAATAGAAAGAAAAAATATATATACATATATAAATTTGTAACAGCTTCCTCCAATGATCCTTCTTGCTCCTAAGCTCTTCTCTCTTGTCGCCTTCAAAAGTCCCTTACTTGAACATGTTTACCTCCTTAAATAACCCCAATTAGGGTTTAGTTTGACCCCCTTGCATATTAGAATCATAACTTTGCACAAAAAATATAAACACTTCTAAAGATATCAATTTTCCACACTAATGGGCATTCGGGCACCCAAACGCTATCCAGTAATGTCCAAAATCTATTCTTATAGAGTAGTTTTAGTAATTTAGTCATAAAATTTTCATATAATGTTGAAATAATTTGATTCTTGATGTTTTAGAAAGATAATTTCAATGGCTACAACTTTCATGTTGAAAATATTTTTCAAAGTAGCCTCAATCTTTGTCAAAAGTTGAATACAAGTGACACGTTTTGTCATCTTCAATAGTTTTAACACCTGAAACATAAACTAACTCCATTAAGTGCAATATATAATTAAATCCAATGAACTTACATCAATTAAGGATCCAAGAAGGTAAATTTAAGTATTAAAACATGATAAAATATAAGCTTATCGAATAACTTCAAACTTAGCCTTTGATCATCCTCAAGCAAAATAGTAATCAAACTTATGAAATAGTTAGGATAGTCTCCCTCAATCAATCAATAACATGTCAGGCAAAATTACACATGTACACATAAGTTAGAATTTATTCAAGATAATTGCCTAGTAATCTCATGAAACCCATGCTTTATCAGTTACTTCATGAAGTGAGAATATATGTGTATGCTTTATCAACTCATATTACATGTATGCTTTTCAATCAATAATATGCAATCCAATGATTCTAATAATTTTCCTAAAATATTTTATAAACTTTCTTTTCATAATCTCTCTCCACTAATATAGACAACTCTATTCACTCGAATCAGTAGGTCTTTCATTAAGCTTGTAATAGGGCATTCAGTTTAGTTAACAAAGAAAAGGAACAAGGATTAACAAAGTAAGAGCTCATAAATATGTTAGCACATGAATATTCACTCCCTTAAATTTTTATTTGGGGTTTTTTTTGTTTATATGGGCTATATTACTAGCACATCCCCAAACTTATTTTCTTTTGAATTATTTGGGTTGTGATCCCCCCAATTGAAAGATGAATCCTTATTGATTCTTTTTTTATCCCTTTTTCTTTATTTTGGCATTCTTCTTTTTAATTCCCCAAACTTATCTTCTTTTTTTCACTTATCTCTCTCTAACAACCATTTGTATAGATTATGTCTCTTAATTGGTCAAACATGATTTTTCAGGTTGAACGGGTTTAGATGATAAGGCTAAAGAAAGAAAATCGAATGTTGGTTTTTCACATGCCTTGCATATGCCATTCTTTCAGCAAAGCTCAATGGAGTACTCGTAACATGAATATACTAGGTTAGCTCAAAAGGCTCAATTTCACCTTGAGGGATAATCAAACAAGTTCTAGCATGCTCCTGTTAATCAAAATATGTCACTGAATTCACAAAATTATTTCCTAATCAACATACACTTTACATGATCATGACATAATGTGCTCAAAACAATTTCATCAATCATGAAAAAGAATAATTTATTGCAAGAGTCATTAAATTACAAGGTAGCATCTATCTTTCCTTCTAAATCATATGCAATAGTAATAAAAAACAAAGTATATGTTATTGATCATCATGAGAAATTCTATTCAATTTCAAATTTAACAGTTTTGCATAATTACTCATGGATTTTCTTAGCTAAGTCAAAAAAGATTAAAGCTCATTGAGAAAATTATACCTAAATTCAAAAAAAATTTCAAAAAACTGATCCCCAAATTCCTCCAAACTTAAACTAAACATTGTCCTCAATGTGAAAGACTAAAAGATTGCATAAGGGGGAAAGAAACATCCTTGTGGGGACATACTCTTCTCTGATATGATGAAGGTTGCTTTTGCTGCTCTGCATAGCCTCAACAAGGGATTATCTGAGATCAAAAAAACCAAAAAGAGCTTAAACTTGAAGAGAAAATAAAACAAAATTAAAAAGAACTAAAAAAATCCTAAGAAAGAAGGGATGAGAAATAGTTCTACTTTATAGTCTTTAGCTTAAGTTTGTCTCTTCCATCCATTCACTTTAAATTTCTCCCCTCATTTGTCGCTTTTGATTCTAGTGTTGTGAACACAAAAAATAGGGTTGATCCCCTTGATGTTAGCTAGTGTCCAACTGAAAGCATATTCCTGCTCATGTAGTATTTGCACTAGTTGATCCTCTTGAACTTTATCGAGCATGGATGAGATGATTGCAAGCAAGGTCAAAGGCTCCCCCAAGAATGTATAATTGAGATGTGATGGTAGAGACTTCAACTCTAGGTTCAATGGTTCATCAATGGAGGGTTTGTTGTGTCCAATCTTAGAGTGATTTAGTTCCTCCAATCTGACAGGTAGCTCATGAGGCTTATCTACTTTTTCAAGCCACTAATGGTCAATTATTACATGCTCATCCACAAGTTGTTCCACTATATCAACCCTGAAACAATCATCAGAAATCTTAGGTAGTTTCATAGCTCTAAAAATATTAAATTTAACTTCTTTGTCCTGAACACGCATCATTAGCTCTCCCTTTTGTATATCAATTAGCACCCTTCCAATAGCTAGAAATGGCCTCCCTAAGATAAGTGAAATCTGTTTATCCTCCTCCATGTCAAGAACTATGAAAACTGCAGGAAAGATAAACTTGTCAACTTTTACCACAACATCTTCCAAAATACCCCTTGGATGCCTAATTGTGCGATCAACAAGTTGAAGTGATACTGTGGTTTCTTTGACCTCTCTTAATCCTAATTTTTTGAAGACAGAAAAAGGCATTAAGTTAATACTTGCACCCAAATCACACAATGCCTTTGCAAAATAAAAGTCACCAATTGTGCAAGGAATTGTAAAACTCCTTGGATCTTTTAACTTAGGTGGCAGTTTATTTTACAGGATGACTGAACACTCTTCATTTAACATCATTGTCTCATAATCCTTCAGCTCCCTTTTATTTGCTACTATCTCTTTCAAGAATTTTGCATAGTTGGTCATTTATTCTAAAGCATCTGAAAAAGGAATGTTAATATGTAATTTTTTAAACACATCTATAAATTTAGAAAATTGCTTATTCATTTTGTGCTATTAGAGTCTTTGAGGAACAAGGATTGAAGGCACATATGACTTGGGATTATCTAGAAATAGTTCTCTTGGTTGCCTTTTATGGTTGTTCAGTGGCTTCCTCTTGTTTTTCTTTGGGAGTATCTTGTTAAACATCTTCTTCTCCCACTTGCTTACCACTCCTCAGGGTTATAGCTTATACCTGTTCAACTGGATATTTCTCTGTGTTGCTTGGTAAAGATCCTTGTTGTCTTCTTGACAGCATGTTTGCCAACTGTCCAACTTACCTATCCAGGTTTCTAATTGACGCCTCCATATTTCTGATTGATGCCTCTTGATTCTGAAATCTCGTGTTAGTGTTGTTCATGAAGTCTTAAGTGCTACTAGCAAGTTTGGTGACAATCTCTTCCAGATTGGACTTTTTCTCTTCTGGTTGCTTGAATTTCGGTGGTAGTCTCACTGCGTTATGATTACTCCATGAGAAGTTAGGATAATTACACCACCCCAGATTATAAGCATTGTTGTAGGGATTGTTCTGTGGCCAATTGAAATTACCAACAAAGTTAGCATTTTTATTAGGTTGAACAAAAGTGTTATCTACCTGAGAATATATGCTAGAATTGCTAGTCTTCTAACACTTGATGTGTTACCTTGAATAGTTTGTGCAATATAATCTCTCAAAAGCCCGCGGTGAATTTTAGCCGCACCTACTTCATCTTTTCAGTCGCCTATAAACTCTCTGAAAACACAAAAAAGAAAACAAAAAAACAAAAAAAATAGCAAAAAAATATTGACTAAAAAAATTAAACTATGCACAAAAGAAAAATCAAAGTAATATTAATCTTGATTAGTATTGATATTAAAATATAACTTCATTGCTTCCCCGGCAATAATACCAAAAGCTTGTTGGGTCTCATGCAAGTATACACGATCATAAGTAATATAGATGGGATAAGTTGAATATCGTTCCTACAAAGAATTAGGTTGTTATACACTAAGTATCAAACTTGTATCAAATTAGTATTATTTGATTAAATGAATTGTAGCAATTTTTATGAAAACTAAATTTAAACAAAACAACAAAGTTAACAGATCATAAGAGTAAAGTAAGAAAGATCAATGAATAAAATATATAGGGATTCAACTTTACCTAACAAATCCACTTGTATTAATGAATTGCGTTAAGTAAATTATCATTCCTCTCATTGTTAATTGAACTCACTGAAGTATCTACCACCCTTTCTCTAGTCTTATGGTAGGTGTGCCTATTAAAGTGATTTGCTATATCTTCATGCAAATTCACATCAATAAACCCATTAGGTTTAGGCATCTAGGCATGATATATGCGTTCGTAAGGTCGTACTCACATGGATTGCACATGTACAATGGTTAACTCTAGACTTCATTACATCATATGTTCTTCAATTCGAGAGTCTATTCCTAATTCATCTCTCTCGAGTATGAGTTAGAAATCTGAAATCATACACATGCACTCATTAAGCTTAGAAAAGAAAAAACAATGATAAAGAAGATAATCTAAATCAAAAATTGAAAATCAAACATCAACACAAGATTCATTGCTAGGATCTATCTAACCTTAGATAAAAGAAATTTAGAATATCATATTTGAAGTAAAACCAACTAAATAATTAATCAACATCATCATAATCCAAGTTTGAATGTCGATTGAAAAACAATAGATGACCTAAATAGAAAGAAAATAAAATATAAAAACTGAAGCAGCTTTCTCCAATGATCTTCCTTGCTCCTAAGCTCTTCTCTCTTGTCTCCTTCAAAAGTCTCTTCCTTAGACGTGTTTACCTCCTTAAATAACCCTCAATTAGGGTTTGGTTTGAGCCCCTTGCATATTAGAATCACCACTTTACGCAAAAAAAAATTAAAAACTTCTAAATATATCAATTTTTCACATTGATGGGTGTTGGGGCACCCAATCACTATCCAATAACGTCCAAATTTCAGCAACTCGTGCATTGGAGCGCCCAAGTTGGAAGTTGGGACACCCAAACTCTAGCTATATAGAGTAGTTTTAGTATTTTTGCTATAACATTTTCATTTATTGTCGAAATCACTTGATTCTTAATAATTAAAAAGATAATTTCAAGGGTTACAACTTTTATGTTAAAAAACATTTTCCAAACCAGCCTACATTTTTGTCAAAATTTGAATACAAGTGATGCTTTTATCATCTTCAACAATTTTAACACCTAAAACAAAAACTAACTCCATTAAGTGTAATATATAATCAAAGACAATGAACTTACATCAGTTGAGAATCCAAAATAGGTGAATTTAGGTATTAAAACATAATAAAATATGAGTTTATCAGATCACCTTAGATAATGACACTCTTTTCAAGAACGAAAAGATAGAAAGGTTGTGCAAGCACCATCATATTAAGCATGTGTTCTCTTCACCCTACCATGCTCAAAGCAACGAGTAGGCAAAGGCTTTCAATAAGGCAATCATTAGGATTCTAAAGAGAACCACAATCAAGAACAAAGCAAGATTGACATCTTAGATTGCTAAAAGCATTATGAGCGTATCACAATATGCATAGGACAACTACATGCACTATCCCTTACTAGTATTTGCCCTCACTTTAGGTTGTTATCCATTCTAGTTTAACCATTGACCAACAAGCAAAGCTACACTTTGAGGAGTTGGATGTTCTCAATGAGAAATGTAGGGAGGCCAAACAACATATTGAGCTCTTCCAAGCCTAGATGATAGAAGTATACAGTACATCATCAAGCATATAAGCAAGAAGACTTGGTACTCAATGAGCTGATGATAGGAGGAAAGCTCAGTGAAAAATTTGAGCCCAAGTGGGAAGGCCCATTCATTGGACAAAAGGTGTATGATAATGGCACCTACCGTATTGTTGGTTGCAAAGTAATTGCTAAAATTCTCATTAGTGGGAGATATCTAAAGAGATATTATACATAAGTTGAATGGAATCAATGTATTTGAAAATAAGTTTACAAGGAGTATACATCCAAGCTATTAAATTTAGAAGTATAAGCTTCGTCATACGTAAGAAGGTCTCCTACTTTTCTAGTAGAGCTTGTAGTACCATGTTGTCCACAAGCTTGGACCTAGGTCATCCTCTATATCTACTTGACTCCGTCGAAGGGAGTCAATCTCACCAGAGACGAGTAACTGCTTCTAAGATGCAATAGAAGTAGCATAAGTGGCCATGGTTTCCTAACAATGTGTGAGCTCTCCACATTCTCTAGTATAGTTCCCAAGCAACATCCTTCTGCTACTGCAACTCCAGCTCCCAAGCCCTCATCTACTCAAATGCCCCTTTTGAACAAGAAAGCTATGAAGATGCCTCCTTCTCGTTGGTTATATGGGTCTCCAAACTAGCTAACTCTTACTACCTCTCGTTTATCTTGCATGTAGGAGTCTAAGGCAAAGAGCTGGCCTCCAAGTCAGTCCATAGTTTATAGAAAGAGTCAAGTTTCTCTAATGAAAGTGGTAAACTTGAAATAGAGCCACTAGATCTACTCAAAAAGTCAATCTAGTGCTGACAGAAGCTAAGCAAGATTCCCAAGTTAGTGGAACTAGACACGTCCTTGAGGATCTCAATGAAGATAGCTCGAAAGGAACTCAACTCTACAATGGCTAACCGCCTCTCCAAAGAAGTCATAAAGTAGGTAGCAAGAACTTCCACACTAATCAAAAAGCCCTCAAGCGCTTCGATAATATTATCATCACTAGAGGGCATAGCTTCATCAAGAGTTGAGGAAGTCTCAACAACTCTAGGATGGGTGGAAGGCTCATCAATCACCATGTCATCACGACATGGTGGCTCATCTATGAGAGGCTATCTAGTGTCTATGTCATCATGAGGAGGCTCATGGATACTCTCATCTATTTCTATATAAGAACTTGGTTTATGCTGTTAATCTGTTGATGCCTCCTCTTCTATATCTACAGTGGAAGAATCAGCAAAAAATAGGATCAACAATTAGTTTTCTAGAAGGACGGATAGAATAAGGAGCATGTTTGCTATGAATACTCAAACAAATAACATGTATCTTGATGTGAGACTTAAACCTTGGAAAGTCCGATTCAACCGCCTCTATGTCAGAGACCAGTGGAGGAATAAACGCAACTAGAGGGATGTCCAATGAAGGAATGAAACTACCTACTAAAACCACCAAGACATCCCCAAGAGAATCATGATAAGACTCTCCCTTTCCAAAAGTGGCAGTAGCCTCAACAATAGGCTCAACAATAGAAGACTTGGTGATAGGCTAAGTAGCCTCAGGACCAACAGGACTAGAAGTGGTAGGCCCCTTGCAGCAATCCCCTCAGCTATGTACTTAACAAGAGTGTTAAGTGTCTAAGAATGGGCAGGAGGAGCATCTCTTGGCTTAAGAACACAGGCATTGGCCTTAATAGTAGTAGCCACCTCCAAGAGAGGCTCAGCAGGAGCTCCGGATGCCTTAGAAGGAACAACTAATATGTCTCTTGGCTCAGATATATAAACATCAGCAACAATAGCCTCCGAAAGTGAGGCAGCAATAGGTGGGACATCAAGAGTAACCTCTATACTGGCATCTTGCTCCTCAAAAACAATAGTAGTAACAGGTATAGCTAAAAATCAAGGATCTTTGCTCAAACACCACCGAACTCCCTTTCAAAGCTAGAAGTAACAAGACTGAAGAATAACTCCCCCTCGTTGAGACCTCAAACAGCAATAGAGGTGCTCACCTGACCCCTAGCCTTTGCAACTTGGAATAATGAAGTCATTAAAAACTACTGAGACTTCAGGATGTATGCCACTGGAGTACGAGCCTCCTCTTGAGGAATCACTAGACTAGAAGAGCTCTCTCCATCATCTAAAGAGTCGAAAGACTAAGAATCACTAGCTGAAGCCTCAACGGAGGAGTCAGGCTCATGGTGACACTTTCCAAATCTCCCTTGCTAACAAATTTAAGGGGTGGTGGGAGGATTAGCCGATCTAAGGGTTAGGCATAGTGGGAGGGACCACACTATGAACTTTTAATAGTGGTGCCATCGGAGATACTACGTAGGGACTACTCAGCATTCTCTATGACTCTCTTCACCTCACTAAGCAAAACAACAGCATCTATAGGGAAAAAGAGGTCATGCCAATGCAAAGACATAAGGCAAATAGCAAAGAGAAAAGAAGAGGGAAAAAAGCAGACCATCTGACTCAAAGTGAGAGTAGTCTCTGGAGGCTGGTATGTGGGAAGATTGGGATAGCTCCTAACCCTCTGCTCCTGTTCTGTATAGAATTCTCACTAACCCATCCCTTACCATCTAAGGTTGTTAAACTCCCAGCAAAAGATAAAACAATGAGATCATCCACTAATCATCCAAGGGACAAGTTGGCCCTAGATCAGGCTCATGATGCTCCCGAGTGCACTGGCAAGTAGCCTTGTTAATGTAGGGCCATTCAATGTTCTACAGCCTGAACTAAAAGAAGCTGCAAGATGAAGAAAGTGACTAGTAGATCTTTGAGACAAAGATGTTATACTAGTACACAGTCCAATGAGATATGCATTTACCGCTTTGAGTCCAAAATGAACAGCTCGCAGTAACGGTGGACGTCTTGGAATCTGATCCAGAGAGAATGCCAGCAAGTAGGTCTGACCCGTCTCTCTGCCCTAACATGAAATGCTAATAAGGGCCTGTTTGGCCTGGCGTTTTGGGAGTGTAAAAGCGCTTTTTTCAGCCAAAACGCGATTCTGCAGTGTTTAGCTG